>JZLH01S0103097.1:11319-25314 GCA_001188425.1 Eucidaris tribuloides
ACCTCTGGCATTATTACCTCTGACATTTTTGCCTCTGACATTTTTACCTCTGACATTTTTACCTCTGACATTTTTACCTCTGACATTATTACCTCTGACATTTTTACCTCTGACATTTTTACCTCTGACATTTTTACACCGAGCCGTCCCAGGATACCGCGGAAAAATGGGACCGTAAATTGCGGTAGTACCGGATACGCGGTAGTACCGCGTGTACATTTTACCGCGGTAATTGAACACGGTAATACCGTAGAATTTTTTTCCGCGGTTTTACCGTGGTAATATGACGGTACATTTTCGTTAGTGAAGGTAACCAAATGCTTTTACAAATTCATGTAGGCCCACTTTTGCTATGACATAGGCCCTACATGTAAAACAAGCAAGAAAAATCATTTTTGATAAAATATGGAAATGAGTAAAAATTTGTGTAGAAAATCATTGGGGAGTTCTCCATAATTTCATCTCAAAAATTGATAGAGTTGCCAATTAAAGAATCCTCCATAATAAGGAATAAATCCACTTGCAACTCGTAACTCTTGAACGGCTCAACCAAGTTTGCTCAAACTTTTATCTGTATTTACTTTCCTGCACTGTTTTTGATTTTTTTTTAATTCAAAATGATGTCTGGGTTTCATTCCCCTTGAAATCAAACCACACGTTGCTGCACTTTACTGACCCAATGTAATTTATTTCTGAGATTTTTGAATTATTCTGGACAGGACATGTAATTGAATATCTTTTCCTTAGTGTAAGAATAAGACTACTGTAACTAAAGACAATTGACAAGTATTCTGTATGAAAGACTTGCGGATTGTACAGTGGGAAATAAATATCGGGAAAAAACTGTGCTGCATACAGTACGCTGACAAGTCGAAAGTCAAGCATTACTAACATGACACACTGCGTTTTGACATGGGTTTAAAAGTGCAAAAGTCCGAGTTACTTTTCAGGACGTAATGGAATATGATCTTGATACAGAAGAAGTTTACATATGCTTTGTAGGGATCAGTATGGTTAATAGATATTTGCCACTGTTGATTAATTACTGGATTTTAGTCAGGATATTTTGTTGCAGTACTTTTATTAAAGATGGATGTGAATTTGATGTTTTAAAACCGCAACCATACATGATGGATCACAAATTTCAGAAACTAGAGGAATTACAGTAAAACCTGTGAATATGTTGTGTAGATTATGAAAAACAATGTATGGGCCTATTTCACCTAAAGCGAAAATAGGAAGTACTTGTGAAGTAAGACTGCATTTGGTTTACTTTATACATTACAAATACCTTACTAGTAGTACTTGTATCCTCCACACTAAAAAACAATGAAGTAATGAATGCACGTTTTGATTAATGCTTGTAACTTTAAGTTACAGTGAATTCTTCCCTATTTTATGTAACATACACATATGCATACAGCCACTGTTCCCTCTACAGAGTGTCCCAGAAAAAACGATACACTTTTAAAATGGCCCAAAAATTAAAAACTCTGTCTATTTTTTTTTAAAGATATTTATTACTATGGAAAGCTGAAATGTCTTCTTTCATATGACACCAGAAAGTCTGAAATTGGTTTACACTTGAGTGAGCACTGCCCACTTTTGTAAAGGACATGAAAATTAGGTTGCACAAGAATTGCCTATCCACTGTTAACAGATTCAAGCTCTCTTTCATTATGTGTGGAGCTAGGTGGGGATTGGGATATGTAAATAAAAGATCTTAATGACTGAAAACAAGAACAACTACCGTATTGGGGTGAAGGGATCGTGGGTAGTGGGGCGAGGGAGTAGTGGGGTGAGGAAGTGGTGGGATGGTGGGAGTGGTGGGGGTGTGAGGGTGGTGTGGATGTGGAATGTAGTAGTGGTGTGGGTATGGGTTGGTGGGGATGGATGGGATCAGGGTGGTGGGATTCGGTAATTATAATACCACCTCTACCCACCACCACCACCTCCCCATCACCCCTACATCCCACACCAACACCACCCCTCATCCCACCACCCCACCCCCACATTCCACCACCTCACACCCTACCACCCGCGTTCACCACCACCTACGTACCCCACCATCCCCGTACCCCACCACCCCACTACCCCTTCACCGCAATACAGATTTTTTTTTTGTTTTTAGTTACTAATTCCCCACCTAACTCCACACATAATCCAAGAGAGGTTGTATCTTTTGTTACAATGCACTCACAATGGATAATCAATTCCTGCGCGACCTAGTTTTCATGTCCTTTACAAAAGTGGGCAGTGCTCAATCAAGTATGAACCAATTTCATTTTTTTTTTGGGTGTCAAATGAAAGAAAAGACTTTCAGCTTTCCATAAATATAAATATTTTTCAAAAATACGGGATAATTTTTTATTTGGGGGCCATTTTAAAAGTGTATCGTTTTTTCTGGGACTCACGGTATAATGCAAACACACCAATACACGCACAAACATACTATACACATAAACAGAGAACTTTTGGATATTGTATGAAAGATTAAATTTCCGGTCTGTGGCAAAATTTCCATCCACAACAAAAATATCCTGTCTGAAGTGTTTGATTTTCAGGAGTTTCTAAGTTAATCAAAATTTGAATTTATTTGATTTATATTCTAAATGGCTAATGCACATATCTGAATCCAGAGAAAAATAAGTCTTTCATGCATTCTATTAAAATGCTAACTGCATTGCTGAGTAATTGAAATTTTGTGGCTGCGAAATGTAGATGACAGGACAATTGACATTTATGACAGCATATCAGAAGAAAGCATTTCCAGAGGGATTGCCATGGTTACCATTTCCTTCATTCACATGGAGTGCTTAGCAGTATGTCCACACATACAAGGGGTGCAAATATGTTACATCATATATTTTTTTTTCTAATATACATGTATTTGTATTTGTATTGTCCTTGACATAAAATGCTCATTTTGGGTAAAAAAAAAAATCACAGATTTTCATAACTTTCTATCGAAATTCAAAGCAAGTACAATTAACTATAGAAATGAAATGTAATATGCAAATTTCATTATTAATTTAAAGGTTCATGTCACAAATAGATCTGAATTGTCCACTGCGTAAGCATGGGGAGTGTACAATATTTATAATGTGTTGTATAACATCACGTTATTTTACAGATGAACTGCATGCATATGTGACCATCATTTTGTTGCAATCAACAGGGAAGATTGTAATAAATGCTATTTTTGTCAGTTATAAATGACCTTTCAGAAAATCCTAACACATAAAAACAAACTTGAATTTCAAAATATCTAGACAATAGACAACAAAGTTAAAAATTCTATTCTGAATAAACTTGAAATGAATATGCTGAATATTTGGTAGCATTATTATTGTTATTGTTAATCTTTTGTTATTATTGTGTAGTTTGTACGACACATTATATTGTACATGAATGATTTTTGTTGTTGTCAAATTTGAAAATGAAATAAAATTGAATGAATGAAAACAATTTGTGTTAAATCACAGGAATATGACTTCATCATTGAAATTACCACAGAATTCAGAACATCATTATCATATACTAGTTAATAGGAATGCATACAGTGCATGTATATAAATATATGTGAGGTCAACTCAGTGAAGTGTTTCAGCCAGCACCCGAAATATAAATATTTCTCCATTACCACAAGGTCAAAAGGTTATAGGCCACTGGCAGAGCTTTCTGCCATAAACTGGCATCTTTATGAAATTTATAAGTGCCGCAATGGCCTTGTTTAGTGTAATACCAGTTTTAGTGAGATACCTGTATGTACATCATGATATCTTCTAACTGCACACGGCATTAGATCATCCAATTACAGATTTGTATGTGAGCTGCATCCCGGAATGACTGCACAAGTATCAAGTAAGTACCATTTTCAGTCTATATCTCCATATAAGACAGTGGTCGTCAAGCGACAAACCTACGTTGCAATAAAGCCTAGAAATTTTGTCATATGTCGAACCTGAGTGTTTATCTGTAACGATTTGTTCCATGTCTGGCGAACCCTGTGGTCATTTTCTCAAGTTGTTACTGAATATTCAGTCAAAATTGTTAAAATTTCCATGTTTTGAAGCACCATATTTTGCTTAAATTTGTGCAATTTTTTACACCGTTGAAGAAAGTCAACTTGTTTTCAAATATGATAGGTTGACTCTGTAAATCAGCTGGACACGAATTATAAAGTCTAATAAACGTCCAATAAACGTACGCGTTCATTTTTTCGACGGAATCGTGAGACGGCGCAGTGTGACGTAGCCTCAAAAGGCCTTCACACTATGACGAATTGACGAAACGAACCGGGAACGAATCGAAAAATTTCGAATACTCACAAAATTTCCAGCGAAATAATTCCGTAAGGCTGAATCGAACGTACTGACAGCGAACCAAACGAATTAACAACATCTTCATCCCTATTTCGTAACTTATCATTAACTTGCATACAACGATCTCTAATCGGACGACTAAAGAGCTTTGCCTACGCAAAATTGCGAATTCAAATCAATCACATTATTGTTATTGGTAATGCATTCAATATCTGAAATGACTGCACAGACGATGTCCCTCAAAATATTTGGCTGTGTGCATAAATGGGTTATGCTTGAAATGATCTTCCAAGTAGTTCTCAAGATACCACAAAAAGGAGCCGTGACCTATAACCTTTGACCTCCTCACTCCAAAATCTCATCAAGTTATTGTCTCTCCCATATTCCTGCTTGAGCCTAGTTTGAAATTGATACGCCAAATTGGTCTTAAAAATAACGCGAGAACAAGCCATTTTTATATAAACCCCTCAAAAAAAGTTTTGCAACTCAACTTTGAGCACCCTATTAAAAATTAAAAAGCTGCAAAATGCAGCGTTATCAGCACCAGTTCAGGATTCATTTGAATAAAGAGTGGACTGTGTTTAATGTTGGTATGTTTTTAAGGAAGTGTTATGTGTTATTTTCACATTTACTTTTGAATATGAAATGAGATTTAAGTGGGGAATTGTAAAATTACCATTGTGTTTGAGTTCCATCGGTAGTCTGGCAATTTTGCAAGGTCCCTTCCATCAATCAACATTATGACACTTCACTAAAACCCATCACAGCATCATTGAACACCATTCACTCTCCATACAAATGCATGCTGAACTGGTGTGAATTTTTGCAGATTTTCACTTTTGACTTGGCTCCTAATCAAAATGTCTTGCACATTCCATGTATCCATAATCATAGCAACTGAGGTGGAATTGTAAATAGAAATTAACATGCTTTTCAATGATACCAATGTCAAGAATTATACTATAATACCAAGAGAGATATCAACGCTCAAAATTGAGTTGCAGCACTTTTTTGAGGGGTTTATTCATATGACCTCTGTAACCTTTAACTCTTGACCTTGTGACCCTCAAATCTCATTAGGTTATTAATTGTCTTTCCCATATACACGAGCCCAGTTTGAACTTGACACGCCAAATGGTTCTTAAGTTATCGTGAGAACAAGCCATTTTACGACTTAGTAAGTCGTGGGAACGATTTATGAGAATAGAAACTTGTCATGTCACTCAAAGGGCTCCGTAACAAAGAAAAACGGCTCTGACATGAAAAGTGACAGAACGTGGTAGCCAAATCTAGTATCAACTTAAAGTGATAGGCTAACATTGTGGAGCTTCAATGTAAAAACATTGTCAAACTTTGATATCTGAGCTACATAATAGTGTTCAAATGGACAAATAAACACCCTAGAATGCAAACGTTTGGAAAGTTACACTGCCAATGGCAAGTTATGCATGAATAAACAATTAAAACTCGGGGCGAGTTTTCATAGCCCAGATGTACACACAGTAAGTCTATGGGAGGAAAAGGGCAAGTGAATCTTGTCAACTTACGATTTTCACTTTTTTAAAGCACTAAATAATCATTTTGAAATACATTTTTTTTCAGGGCTTCATTTTTAGACCTCATTAAAGACACTGGTAGCATGGGGAATCATGTGGCTCAGATTTTTTTAACTGTGGTAAATGTTAGCCAATACCATTAAAGCCTAGACATCGGGAAAATGGTGGTAATAAAATGGAACTAGAAATTCGTGAAAATCTTTACATTTCTTCTGGAGTTATGTAAAACATGTATAATTTTTGGTGAATTACCCTATAATGTTATTATAAAGAAATAACATAAACGTGTTTCACAAATGAGACAGTGTTAGCTTGTCAATCAAATTTACAATACACCTTTAGTCACCCCCCCCCCCCTCCTACGCGCCATACTGCTGTGACTGTGGATCTTCAGCAAGGAAAATTGGCTGTCATATAAAAAATACCAAATCTGGTATCAGCTTAAACAGCAGAAAAAAAATAGTGGTGATGAAATAAAAGTGGAATCTGTGGAAATCAAAACTTATTCTGGATTAATACAATACATTGCATTTGTAATTAGTCAATTTTCAGTGAATTTTATTATATTATATTGTAAAGATTGCGTTTCTATTTTCAACCGATTCATGCTAAAAATATATCTTTCAGGAGTATGTGGGAGCAATTTGGCACTAACAACTTAAAAATTCTACGTTAAATTGAAAGATTTTTAAAATAAGTAATTTTTGCAATAATACTGTGAATTTGTGTGATTTTGCAGTTGTTATGTGCATATCAGAAATATTTTTGACTAAGGTATTTTTCAATATATAATCTTTCAACAGGGTAAGAAAAAAATAGAAAGTAAATCACCCAAAATGACTTTCAGTGCACTTTGGTTTTTCCCTGCATGGTCCACTGTGCGATGCGAACACCAAAAAAAAAAAAAAAAGACGAGCTCGAAAAAGGAAATTTAAATGTCATACGTGTCTGGAGAAGCTTCTTAACTTCCCCACTTGCGGCCGGTGCTCATTAATACTCGTCCCCTATTTCAAGTAATAGGGTAAATCTTTTACCTTCTACCTGGGGTATTTCCTGCGGTTTTTTTTTTTTCCTGCGTATGTTCATTGATGTTTCAGTAACAAGTTTTCCATGATTTATCCCGGGTCGAAAAACGAGTTGACACCAGTTGAAAATCAACTGGTCTCAACTGGTTTTAATAGGATTGAACTGGTATCAAATGACACCAGTTGAAACCAGTTAACAACTGAACCCAGTTGAAACCAAAAATGAAACCAATATAAACCAGTAAAGATCCAAGTTGTAACCATTTATCAACTGGTCCCAGTTGAAACCAGTAGGTTTTTAACTGGTCCCCGTTGAAACTAGCATATCTACTGGTTCCGGTTGAAACTAGCATATCTACTGGTCCCAGTTAAAACCAGTACATCAACTGGTCCCAATTGAATCCAGTACATCTACTGGTCCCAGTTGAAGCCAGTGTATCTTCTGGTCCCAGTTAAAACCACTGCATGAACGGATCCGATAAACCAGTAAAGATCCAAGTTGTAACCAGTTATCAACTGGTCCCAGTTGAAACCAGTAGGTTTTTAACTGGTCCCAGTTGAAACCGGTATGTTTTTAACTGGTCCCAGTTGAAACCATCAGATCAATTGGTCCCAGTCGAAATTCGTACATCTACTGGTCCCAGATGAAACCAGTACATCAACTGGTCCCAGTTAAAACCAGTACATCTACTGGTCAAAATTGAATCCAGTACATCTACTGGTCCCAGTTGAATCCAATCAAATGTTGTTTAAATGGTTCAAGTTATGAAACAAGACACTCTGCATAATTTATATTTGGAATTATTAGCTGAAGGAAATGTATTTATAATGTTAATCATGGATAAAATATTATACAATATCATTACAATAATTAAAAACTGGCAAAGACATATGTTTTGCATATTTTAGAGATTACCAGTTAAAACCAGTTGGAAACCATTGCAATTTGCATATAATATACATATTATTGTGTTGCCCAAAAATTACATTACGTACAACATTATCATGATAGAAGTCATATTGTAAGTATTTAATCACAGTATCATAATGTTTGTGTAGTTAATCAAATTGAGTCATTAAATTAAATGTATTCTTTCATTAAAGAATTATATAGTAACATAACCATGAAATGTTAATACATTTTCTGTATAAGAGGACATGTCAATCCAAAGATGAGTCAAATCCTCCTATGAGCTTGTATTGAAAGTGTTAAACACCACTGCACTCAAAAATAGCTCTATACAGTGTACTACTAATTTCGTAGTAAGGAGTGAAATTAATGGATAATTGAAATGAATGTTGGACAGTTTTTTTTCTTTTTGAAAACTGAAACAATTTTGGCTGTATAAAACATTTAGTATGATCGAAACTGAGGCCAGATGGCAACTTGTATGATCGATTCTGGGACTAGTCTTGTACTGGTATTTCCTACTGGTACCAGTTCCCAACTGGTAGAAATTTCAATTTCCATATTAAAACTAGTTGGAAACCAGTTAGAACTCACTCAACTGGTTTTCAACTGGTACCAGTTGACCAGTTGTCAACTGGTCTTAACTGGTTTTTCGACTTGGATTATTTTCCTCCTTTGCAACTTTGGTTTGGTCTATTACAAACATGTAAATGTTTTAATCTTGAACGTCCTTATTAAGCAAGAGCGCTCGAGCCGGTATTCATAGCTAAGAAAAAAACAAGCAAATACCTGTAAGAACAAGCATAATGCTCGTTTAATGCATACGTTTTCATGCAGTCACTTGATAAACTTGCTACTTCAGGCGTAATAGGTTCTTCATACGAATTTCAGAAATTGACTAAGCTTAATCTTATATGGTTGATTCAATCCTACAAGCAATTCCTATTTTGTGGCCAAATAAATCATAAACATTTAAATATACACTGTTTTTTCGAGAATCTGTGACAGCACAAAAAATGCACACGTCCTGTAGTTTGCGATGCCCATTTTGTTTTGTCCAAATTATGTTATCATTGCAACGAATTAATAAATGAACGCAAATTGATTACTTAAATGATGTTAAAAGGTGTTCATTGCCTTCATCTTTGGCCAGGGTGTGTGTGTTAATAGATAATTTGGACTTGTTTCTGAAACCTATACGTGATAAAATTTTTTAATGTGGTGGACGGATCTATAAACCGATCTGTTATGGGCATGATATATCCATTATAAAAATACTGTATCATTCATTGAAACAATATAACAGCATACTAGAAATACAACATATTATGCAACATGGGCTACAATCCGAGTAGATCGTGACACTTTGTCTAAAACAGGACACATAGGCCTACATTTCCCTTCTTTAAAACCAATGATGCCACTTTGTCACAGAGGGAGCTAGGTGAACAGATCGAGTTCAAAGAATAATTTCTGGATGGCATTGTCTTCATTAACGTACATACATGAAGCAAACAATTCAGGTAAGCATATACAAACCTGTACTATGATCAGCGCTTGTGCGCAGACGCAGATCAGTGTGCCTGATGGTGCTGGTATCGGCCATTTTATACGGAGTGAAAATTTTGGTGGCCGTCCTGCCATGGAAATTTTGATGGCTGTCGGGCCATTGAACGTACGCAAATTTTCAGTTTGCATCAAAATGTCGTAACTTTTTCAAAAATCGAAGGATATATGGAATGATAAGGTAAGATCAGTGTGCTTTAATACTAAAAGTATAGATGGCGTTTATAATCCACACCTTACAATAAACTTATTTTAGTGCCCATCGTTCACAGCGGCAAAAGACAGCTCTCATGTGTGGAATAGGTAGAGCGAGGTATACTTTATAGAAACAGATGGCCAGAAAATGTCCATGATGAAAATGTAGTGAGTGGATTATCATAATTGATTTGCTGTGTATGTATGCAGGATGTGTATAAAATATGTATGCAACAGATCTCGTTGATTTAGTATTTTCAGAAAGGGCCGAGCAGTGATCTAGACATGAGTTAAATTATTAGTTGTTGATTTTTAATATTTTTAGTGAAACACACCGCATGAAGGAAGCTATATCCACACAAGATTTACTCAGTTGCGTGAGATATACAGAAAGGCCCACTGTCAAGAGTCAACTCGACCACGGAGAGGATGTCAACTGGTCCTGGAATACAGGCACATATTCATGAATATGTACTGTTGCAGTGGCATAATGTAAAGATTGTGGGAGGAAAACAAATGGTGTATTTTTTCCACACTGCCATGACTGTTCTGTTGCATTAGGTTTGTCATTGGTGCACCCCTTCTTTGATTTTAGTCGAAGGAGGGTGTTTTTCATCCTATCGTGACAGTGGGCATTTAACAGAAATATTGTGACAAAAAAAGTCGACACCCTTTCCAAAATTGAAACTCGATGATAAAAATAAATTCATTTTCATCTGAACTGTAAACTTAATTTTATAGTATGTACGTTTTTCTAACACATACATTGATATCTTTTCCCACCATCCACATTTCTTTCTGGTCCAATATTTGCTTGAGAATCCTTTTTGGTGAATTAATTGTTATTTGCTCACTTTTCTAAACTAATGTTTGGAGGGAATACTATTCTAAGTTACGGATTAGGTGTTTGGCAAACGAAAAAAAAATACCTCAAACACGTGTTTCATGATTATTACAAACTGCATATTGGGTATTACTCTATAAGAATTAACTTTATCATCCATGAAGTAAAGGAATACATAATATGATATTTTTTTTTGTATATAGATGACACGTTCAGAAAGCATATACACATAATCCGCAAATTCAACTGTATTGTGCATATCAATATTGACGTCAAGTAACCCAAGCTAATATTTGATAGTGTTTCTTGCATACTGGGATCTTTCCTCTAGGCGTTCAGATACATTAATGCTAATGTCAAGTGGTAGACTTTGACCGTGAACTTTGAATTGAGTGCGTATTATTGCCATGTAAGAATGCCAAATGCATGTACTTCCAGTGCGTATTCAATTTAAATTTAATAACTGCACACTTATCAACTTACTTACATATTACAATTTACAACTGTATTAATTTGTATGTATAACGTTATAGCTCAATGCTTGAAGAATTTGTTTGCAGAACAGATAAGCCAGTTTATGCCAATTTTCTTATCTATATTGGGTGAAAGATTATCTTACTATGATCTGACTAAGGAAATTCTTTGATATTGATATATTTTAGAGTTTCGCATGGCTTGGACTGAAAACAAAAATGAACGTGTCATGTCATTCTAAAGGTTTTCGACTGTTATTAATGTGCCGTGCCTAAATCCCTGAAAGCCACTGGCTAACATTTACCACAGTTAAAAAAATGTGAGCTACATAATCCTCCATGCTCCAAGTGTCTTTGATTAGCTCAAAAAAAACAAAGCCCTGAAAAATAGCATTTTAAAATTATTATTTAGGGCTTAAAAAGGGTGAAAATTGTAAGTTGACCGGATTCACCTGCCCATTTCCTCCCATAGACTTACTGTGTGTGGATCTAGGCCATTTTCTAATCTCCCCGAGTACTAATTGTTTATTCATTCATATCTTGCCAATGGCAGCATAAATTTCCAAACTTTTGTATTCTAGTATGTACTTTTCCATTCGGTTCCATGACATCTGCTCCGGCGACAAATGCTCCGACGACAATTGCTCCGTCGAGAAATGCTCCGGCGACATTTGCTCCGACGACAAACGCTCCGGCGACATTTGCTCCGACGACAAATGCCCAGGCGATATTTGCTCCGGCGACAAATGCTCCGGCGACAATTGCTCCAGCGACAATTGCTCCGGCGACATTTGCTCCGGTGATATTTGCTCCAGCGACAATTGCTCCAGCGACATTTGCTCCAGCGAAAATAGTTCTTAAGGTGCCACAGTAGTTCCAAAGGTGCGAAAAATGCTCCGACGACAATTCCTCCAGCGACATTTGCTCCGGTGACAATAGTAACTAAGGTGCGGCAATAATTCAATTCAATTCAATTTCAGTTTATTTCATTCATCATAAAAACATTTGACAAAATATACACATACATAGTAAAATAAATCTTACATAAATGAAGAATGGGGAGTCAGCTAGAAAGAGCTTAAACCTTATTAATGTTGACCCCTTTAAAACATACAATTCATGTGCATGATGTTCACACAAACAGACATTCATGTACACACAAAATTACAAAATTACAAAACATACATATTAAGGCACTTAAGCATTAATAACATTAAATTAAAAATTAACCTATGATTGCAGGATGTACAGACAACCCCCACCCCCACCCCCATACGTGTAGAGCCTGATTGAATTATTCATTTATAGTGTACTTATCTAATAACAACATTTTACTTTTTTTTTTAATGTGTTAAGTGTTGGGCTATTTTTAACATTATCAAGGAGAGTATTCCAAATCAAAGGACCTTTATAGAATAAGGAATTTTTGGAAGACATTGTTCTTATTTGGGGAATGTGGTAATTTGAGGAATACCGTTTATTGTAATTATGGACTTCCGTGTTCAAAATAAAATTAGAAGCGATATGACGTGGTATAAGATTCTTCGAGCACAGAAACATGAAAACAGCAATATTATAAATATTTAAATCATATATATTAAGTATTTTAAGTTTGGAGAAAATTGGCCTGGTGTGGGCAGTAAAATGAGAGTTGGAAATAAATCTGACAGCCTTCTTTTGTAAACGAAATAATCTAGTCATCTGGTAATCCACTGAATTGGCCCATACAATATTACAGTAATTAAAATAAGGAAGTATTATTGCACTATACAGCATTTTCAAAATATGTGGTGGGAAGGAACGAAGTTTATTTAGAATACCTATACCTTTTGAAATCTGGTTGCAGACGACGCCAATGTGTTCATGCCAGTTAAATTTGTTGTCCACTGTAACCCCTAAAAACTTCATAGATGACACACATTGTATGTTATCATTATCTATCTTAATAGTAAAATCACATGTTATCTTTCGTTTTGTAAATACCATATATTTTGTTTTCTTTACATTTAAAATTAATTTGTTTGCAGAAAGCCAATTGCTTAATTTAATTAATTCATGGTTAAAACTCTGACGCAAAATAGTAGGATCATTGTGAGACATGAACACACTGGTGTCGTCTGCAAACAAAATAAAATGAAGGATATCAGATACATTACAAACATCATTCATGTACACCAAAAATAGTAATGGGCCAAGGATAGAGCCCTGGGGCACTCCACATCTGATTGAATTTAGTCGAGACATTTTGTTGTCAATCAAAACATACTGTTTACGATCTGTAATATAACTTTTACACCAATCCCTTAATACTCCCCTAATGCCATAGTTCTTGAGTTTATCTAATAAAATGAAATGGTCTAAGGTGTCAAAAGCTTTACTGAGATCAATAGATAAGCCTAACATAATATCTTTACGATCAAAAGCATTTGTGACTTCAGAGATGAATTCAAGTAAAGCTGAAGATGTGGAGTGCCCCGGTCTAAATCCATACTGACAGTCGGAAATAATATCACACATATTTAAAAAAAATTGAACAATCGATTATAAAAGCATTTTTCTAAAACTTTGGAAAAAATTGGCAGTATTGAAATAGGACGAAAATTGTTCATAATGTTATCAGGGCCACTTTTATAAACAGGAATAACTTTGGCTATTTTCATTTTTTCTGGAAAAAGTACCTTTTTCTAATGATAAATTAAAAAATTTGACAAAGAGGAACACAGATGATATGGACTACTCTTTTTACAACAGAAATGTTAATGTCATCGAACCCGGCACTGGTACCATTTTTGAAATCCCTTACTATATCAATTATATCTTTACAAGTTATAGGAGCAAAGAATGCAGATTTAGAATTTCTGTTTAAATATTTCTTATAATCAGCATTTGTAGATTGCACATTCCCCCTTAAATCATAACCAATATTAACAAAGTAATCATTAAAATTTTGAGCAATAGTGAGTTTATCAAAAATCATGATGCCATTTGATAACATCTTCGTGATACACTTTTTGTTTTTGGTTTTGTTACCTAAAATTCCATTTATTATTTTGCAAGTGCCTTTAATATTACCTTGAGCATCATTAAATTTTTGTACATGT
>JZLH01S0103122.1:9658-19699 GCA_001188425.1 Eucidaris tribuloides
CAAATTGATAGTTGATTCCTTTTCTTAGATGTTGAAAATCATTATTTTTTCTGGACGTAGGATTGAATTGGTTGCCAAGCAATAAGGGGATTTCACAAAGATTTCCTTGACCTTCCTTGACCCCGTCAAAGTTATCAGATGGGGCGGGGTCAAAATTTTGAAGAGCAAAGAGGAGTTTTTGACATCGTCTTCAAATACTCGCTTTTATCGGACAAAGGCTTCTCATATTTTGTTTCAGGGAAAAAATAAATTGTTACATATTTCTAAACATCAAAGTACATATACTATTGTTTTAAAACGTTAACCATTTTGGAAGGTCTTGCTATTTGGGCCCCAATTAAAACAGCTCTGGTTCTACTATACCTGTCCATCCTGTAGTTATGGTATTCCTCAGGGGCGGCGGAACGTATTTTCGTTTGGGGGGGCAAAGCCAAAAAAGGGCACTTATATGTCAAAAGGGGCATTGGGCGCAAGAAGATATTTTCACCATCAGATTAGGTGTTTGCTTGAAGATGCTGTTTTTAGCGGCAATCTAACTCGAATCCAACCTTTTTTAAATGGTTTTCCGATTTGAAACATAAAATCTATAGGCCTACACATAATCCGCGAGCGAGCGTAGCGAGCGAGCGGTTTGAGAAAATTTAGAAATGTTAAGTTGCAAAACTCGCAATGTGGTCTATTCTGGCGCTAATTACAATTAACACTGATTTTTTTGTAGTAGTTTAAACAAAATAAAGAACATGCTGTTAAGATCAAACTTTTCTGCTTGAAGTAGCTGTTTCTTCATTAGTATGTAACTGAGCAAAACCTTTTTGAAGGGATTATCTGACCAATTTAAACATGAAATATACTGTATTTACCTCGCGAGCGAGCGTTACCGCCGAAGCGAGAGGTTTTCGGAAAAAAAAAATTGGAAATTTTAAGTTGTACAAACTCGCTTTGTGTCTATTCTGGCGCTTAATAACAGCACTGATTTTTTGTTAGTATTTAAAAAACAAATAAAGAACATCTGTCTAGCATCAAACTTTTGCTGCTTGAAGTAACTGTTTCTCACGATAAGCCGTAACTTTGAGTAAAACCTTTTGAAGGGGATTTTCTGATCATTCAACATGAATATACATATATCTACTCCGCGACTAGCGTCAGCGAAGCGAGCGGTTTGGAAAAAAATTTGAAATTGTTAAGTTGGTAAAACTCGCTTTGTGTCTTTCTGCCGGTGCTCATTAACAACTTCAGGAATGTTTGCAGGTATTAAAAGATGAGAACATCCAAACGAATCCATAAGGAATTAATGAGCAAATACAGTTCAGTGAGGGCAGAGATGATAAAACTAGTTTCGTTATTACAAAGTCATGATGCACATTCGGAATACTTGAAGTTCTGGCTGAAGAAAAAGGGGCATCTCTTCTCCTTACGAGGTGGATTTTCTTTGTTGAGAGAAGAAAAGGCGACCGATAGGAAAGTACCTCCACGCAAAAAACACTTTGTAGCGCTTGAAGAGTATATAAAATAGTACCATGTAATCACACGAAAATAAAATGAGAGGGCCCAATTTTTTGAACCACGACGGCTCCTTATATAAGATGAGAGCAATGCCCCCCTTCTACGGTACATAATGTACCCCTTCTTTGAACAAAGTATTTTCTTTCCATTATTGCTGCCCCATCAGACAGTCGGACGCAAAATACATAGAATAAAACAATAATCAAAAAAGGGAGAAAAATCAACCTCCAGTGACGAATTGCGCCCCCCCCCCTATTAAAGGTTTCACTTGCACTCAGTATGGGTTCAAACCAGATAAGGCAGCATTCAACTTTAAAAAAAGCATTATTCGCTTTCATTAAATGGGGGGGGGGGGGAGGGCACAAACAGTACCCCAATGGCATATTTGCTACCACATGAGGCTCAAAAGGAGATGTAATGTCCTTTTAGGCACAAAATGCTTTTTGAATATAATTGACTATTATGTCTATGTGTAGGCCGTTTTGAAAAAGGGCATGCGTCATTTCACAAAGGCACATTTCCTTTTGAAAAAAAGGGCATTTTTTTGCTATCAATTTTTTTTTTTTGGGGGGGCAAGTGCCCCCCCTGCCCCCCCCCCCCGCCGTTCCGCCCGCCCCTGGTATTCCTTTGTTATACTCAAGGGACTCTTTGTTTTGATTGTTCTTGGGTATTAGTTACTAAAACTGAAATTCTTAATTAAAGCCAGTCTATGGCGCAGAAACACTTGCATGCTAAGCCAATGGCCGCACTTATATAAAAAAAAAAAAAATATCCCCTTAACCCTTTCCCATTATTTTCCTCATTCAGTGATAGTGATGTTCAGCTGTTGGTGTGTGACGTCAGCGCAGCGGATATGACGTCAGTACGTTTCAAGTCCACCGTCGCATCTGCTGAATGGGTATCAGACGATTTACAATGCAGGTAGATGTATTATTAGATAACAGGGATGTATCCAGGATTTTTCTGGGTGGGTTATGATCATAATTTTTTGCACCTTTTCACAATTGAATAACACCAAGATGTGATTCAAATGTACAAGATCAATTCTTTTTCATTTATGTTATTGTGAAAAGGTTATCGAATAAAAATGTCTGTGGAAAAATGTAGACCATTTGAACTTGAAGGGGGGCCTACGACCCCCCCCCTCCTACCCATCTTATATACACTCATGGATAATTAGTCATGTAATGCCGCCATCCTCTTTGATCTACAGCGCGTTTTCCGTGCGAATACTGATGGTGTATCAGAGTAGAGTTTTGGTCGGTCTAAAAAATGCTTCTTCAATCTTTTCCTTTTGCAATGAAGTATTGTGTTGTAACTATGAAACATCAGGAAGCATTATCTTTAAAACCTAATATGTAAAGACGACTGCAATCGAAAAAGATTATGCTTTCGTGCATATACATGTAGTTTAAATGAGAAAATTGAAGATCAAAGTTGCAGAATTTTATGTTTACATTGACATTTTCCTTCGAAGGTTTGCTTTTGAAAGAACTTGTCTATTTGTTTCTGTTTCCAAATGATGTCCGAATGTAATGGCGCACAATTGGCACACAACGTTATTGTGAAAATATACCTTTCTCAAAATGTGAGCTTGAAGTATAGTGTGCATGTTTGTGTGTCTGTTCGTGCGTGTGTATATGTGTATGTGTGTGTTTGTATGTGTTGTGTGTGTGTGTGTGTGTGTGTGTGTGTGTGTGTGTGTGTGTGTGTTGTGTGTGTGTGTGTGTGTGTGTGTGTGTGTGTGTGTGTGTGTGTGTGTGTGTGTGTGTGTGTGTGTGTGTGTGTGTGTGTGTGTGTGTGTGTATTCCTATTCCAATTCAGTTTGAAGAGGTGTGAGCTTACACACACCCGCAAAATAAGGAGAAACGGGCAATTTGAAGAGCTCCTCAAAATAAGTGGAATTGAAATTATAGCAAAAGGTTGATATATACATGTATCTCCCTCAAATTGCGCACAAATTAGCCATTATTATGAGGAGCTCCTCAAGTGACTAGATCTTCTAATTTTGTGGGTGTGTATAAACTCTCACCTCCTCGAAATGGATTGGCATACGCTATAGAAGAGCAACACACACATATATTCACACGAACTTACATGCGCGCTCACACCTCCCCAAATTGCACACTTATGTGTGTTATATGTGTGAGTGTGTGTGTGTGTCTGTATGTGTGACTTTATTGTGTGTTGTAGGAATAACAATAATGACAACGATTCTTCGTTTGACCACAGGACATTCAGCGTCCCCTTACCAGACGGGACAAACCTGGGTTACGTTGCGGATGGGACACCGTGTGGGATGGGAGGCGCGTGCTCGAAAGGTCTTTGCGTGGATCGTAGCCCGCCCACGTGTCCCCGAGATTCCGCAGGAGAAGTGTGCTCTGGGAATGGGGTAAGCGATGCATTTCTCATATTCAAATTGAGGTGTTTCTACGTGGCCAAATATTTGATATATGAATCATATAAATCTGGAATAATAAGCCACTTCAAGGTTACTAGATATTACACATGATATCATATCATAATGCCCTGTATCTTTGATGAGTCTGATTTCTTCTGATGTGAGAGCAACCATTTTTAAAGTAATCCATTAAGGAAGTCACTGCATGACTTTATGAAAATATCCGAATTTTACATAGTCCCGCAGGGTTACTATGTGCACGAATTTCGGATATTCACACTGTGTCCACACTGTGTCAACACTCTGTACACACTGTGTCCACAGTCTGTACACACTGTGCTTACACTGTGCTCACACTATGTTTGTCTCATAAGAGATGGGTAGATTTAATAATGCCTTCACTCGTACATACGTGCATATCCATTCTATGCATGCTTGATTCATAGTAAAGTTTTATATTGAGTTTCTCGAGTTTTTTTTTTCAAAATAATGTCACAACGCATAAAACTGGGTGTAAGTGACCACTGTCCTGCACATTTGCAAACTCATTATATTATAACCTAATTCTCATCTCAAAGTGGGGTATATTCATCTCCATCTAGTTTGACGTTTTATTGCCAGAAAATATTATGTAAAGGTCTCATGACCAGGAACGCAAATTCAGGGGGCACAGGGGGACATGTCCACCCTCCCACGATTTTGAAGGTGGGGGACACAATATCAAATGTGTGCATAAGTCTGAGTCTGTGATTATGGTTTGGCTAGTAAATTGGCAGTAATTTTTTTTGTGGCGGGCCAAAAATGGCTTTGGTCGTCGTTGCCTCCCCCCGCCCGGGCCCCCGCCGAGCGAGTTTTAACGGAAAAAAAAATTGGGACCTGGGATGGCAAAATCCTGCGTACGCGCATGCCTGCATGTGATGTCCCCCCTAGATTGGATTTGCGCCACTGCTCATGACCATGCGAATCTGCACATGGTTTAACAAGTGCAAGTTGGTAATTTTATCGATATCTTTCCAGGTATGCTCCAGTTCGGGTGAGTGTGTCTGCTACTGTGGGTGGATAGGACCCGTGTGTTCCGTCGAAAATTCTACACGAGAGGGCGTACAATGCATTCCAGACTTACAAAATCCAAACGGGAATGGCGAGAACATCGATCCCAGTGCTGGTGGTAAGTTTCAAAGTTCTCAGGGCTCAGCGACTTTTTTCTGTATATATTTTTTTTTGTGTGTGTGTGTGTGTGTGTGTGTGTGTGTGTGTGTGTGTGTGTGTGTGTGTGTGTGTGAGTAGTGTGTGTGGGTACATAATTCATCACTGATCTGCTTGTGCCCGTTATTATTTTCATCTAACAACAAGTTTATGAGTTCTTTTTAGCCTAGATTAATTGCTTCGGATTATGTGTTTTAAATTCTTTGACGGTAACGGACGTTATTTTGACTCATTCTTTATTTATTTACTTATTCATTTTTTACAGATGAAGATGAGAAAAACACGGCCCAGGTGCGTCTCTTGACTAACGCCATCATCGGTGGGTCTGTGGCAACCATCTTTGGCGTGGCAATTATATTTGGCGCAACGTCCATTGGATTCAGGTTTGTAATATTAACTCTTATCGTGTCGAGCATTTTTCTACAAAGCCGCATTGAGCAACTTTTAGATTGTAGTATCATTTTAAAACAGCAATAACTTATTACGCATGCATGTTACAGAAAAATGTGATTTAAGTTGTAGATAAAAGTATAACTTTTCTAACAATGTTATCTTTTATCATAATGATGTGAATGTTTCTGAAGTTACAATGATTTAAATCAATAAATCAATTTATTTGATATAAGCCAACTAAACTTAAAAAAAACAACCATTAGGTTTAATCCGTAATTCAATGATACGAAAAACTAATTCTTGTTTTATTACTGACTGTGTGTTTTCACTTTTTCCCCAGAAGAGCCCGTAAACAGAGTCGTTTAAGGTAAGTCCATTGTGTTGCTGTAGCAACATTTCGAGCTAATTATTAAACGTGTATAAAGTCAAACTAATTCAGCTGAAATAGATTTTTGTTGTTAACAAAAGAATGACAGATGAATAATCCCTCCTCTTGTACATAAAGTACTATAAAAACACGTTTACGAGTAACTCATCTGAGGAACTGATTTAGTACACTGCAAAAAGATAGGTGTTAGATTTGACACCTGAATTTAACACCGCTCCAACTTCAATACAGGACCACACCAAAAGGTGTTGAAACTACACTGTGATGGTGTAGAGAAGTATAATCACCTGACACTTCTTGGTGTAAATTTGACACTGTAGCGGGCGATATTTCTGACGCTGCACTGGTGTTAAATTAACAATGACAATGTATGGTGTTGATTTGACATCGCTGGTGGTAACTGCAATGCTATAAAACCGGCCCGAACACCTATCTGTGTGGTCCTCTCTTGAAGTTGGGGCAGAGTTACTTTGGTGTAAAATTTTCCACACTTTTTTTCCAACATCATGTAGTTTATCGGGAAGTTCTTGTTCTTCTTGGTGAAGTTAAACATCAACAAGAATTAAAAGGAACTAATTAACCCCCTGAAAAATAGATTTTGAATAGACACCCATGAGTGTAAATGTAACACCAAAAATGGACACTGGAAATTTAATTCCGGCTTGGTGTTGTGCATTTAACACCCGTCTTTTTCCAGTGTATAAATGCAGTCACAAAAAAATGTAAAAGGCCTTGTGACATTACATACAGATAACCCTGCAATTGTGTTCATGTTTATCAATACATTCTTGTTAAATGGGTCACATTTATATGCAGTTACACAATATAGCTTAAAACATACAGACATGCCATAACAATGACCACGGGTATTTAGATTTTTATTTCACTTTTATTTTCCAAATATATTTCAAAGTTTAAAGCATACGGCAGACGTTTTGCGTAGTGCGCTTTGTTCGAAACTACGTGTACTTATGCTTTGTTGTTTTTACTTCTGAAGATAAAGGGTTCCAAGTAAAGGATAATCTCGTGATCATGTCGCAAACTACAGCATATTATGTTATTATTGTCATTTCTTTTGATTACTGTAAAAATTATGAATATGCTGTGGAAATGATGGAAGAAGCGTACAGAGTTGAGAACAAAATGACCTCCCGCACGGGTGACATACAGCTAATTTACTAACTTATTTCTTTTACTTTGACCAGGCGAATGCATCAGTTCAAGCTGTTTTCGTAAGTACCTTATCACCTCGGCCTTTTTAATGATGATGATGATGATGATTATCATCATCATCCTCATCCTCATCCTCCTCATCATCATCCCCCTCCTCCTCATCATCCTCATCAATTCTTAGAGACGCATAATACTATTAACATAGTTTCTATGAGTGTGAATGTAAAAACTGATTATGTGAAAATTTGAAATTAACCAATAATTATCAATCAGGTGCGTCTTTAGCATTGATTTGAATTTATCAAAGTCGGCCATTGATCTCATGCTTTGGGGGAAGTTATTCCATATTTTGGGTGCCGTATTCAGTGGCGTAATGAGCAAAATCATTTGGGGGGTCAGAAACGATTACTTATAAAAAGGTATTATGTGCATGTGTCTGCGTGTAGTTATGTGTGTGTGTGTGTGTGTGTGTCTGTGTGTGTGTGTGTGTGTGTGTGTGTGTGTGTGTGTGTGTGTGTGTGTGTGTGTGTGTGTGTGTGTGTGTGTGTGTGTGTGTGTGTGTGTGTGTGTGTGTGTGTGTGTGTGTGTGTGTGTGTGTGTGTGTGTGTGTGTGTGTGTGTGTGTGTGTGTGTGTGTGTGTTTTACTTCCTTGCATACCTTTCTACTAAATAGTAGGGGCCTATAGGCATTTTATTGTGTCAAAGTAAATCTGATGAACTGGCACAATGTAAAAATAACTCAACTGGCACAATGTAAAAATAACTCAGGGTGATAGTTATACGAAATATCACATCAGTACCGCATGTGAAAATGGACAATCACTGAAAATGTGTTTCTTTTCAAATTTTCATGTCAATAATAAAATCAAATACATTCCATTGCGATTTCAATGTTTGTTCACAAACTGGAATGAGGAAGGTATTTGAAAGACCGCGAGTCGAAACTAAACAGACAGAGAGCTATAAACAGATAAATGATATTTGTAATGTTGCAAACATATAATTACACACTGTCGATAGTGCATTGATTGCCACAAATAATGCAGATTCTGATTTCTGAAACATCCATGGAGAGTGTACATTACACAGAGAGAGGGGGGAAACTTGCGATAAAGTCAGACTTTTCATAACGACAGTACCACCATATAATTATAGTATCTTTGATATTCGGCTCATTACACATCAGTCACACTCAAAAGTGGAACAAATATATTTTGATGTACAGTACTGTTCAAGAAATAAACAAATTTCTGATGATACATGGTATCATTAAATTCCTCTATAATTTTATATGATCCTCGTCTAACTGGGTGATGCGAAGAGATGAAGTAGATTTGCTGGTTTGTGTTATATTACACAGTCAAAGAAACAGTAATGCAACAAAATATTGAAGAACAGACTTTGTATAGACTTTGCCAAACAGTTGAAAATCACCCATTAAGTACATCCTGGATACCAACTAGAGACGCAGACAAAAGTATGTGTAATAAAAGTGTCGCACTCAAAAGTTTCAAAACAGTGCAATTCCTCACATCATCAGCATTTTAAATAATCTGTAAATCCACATTCTAAGCAATTTTTAACGTGACATTTTCTTTTTGTTTTCTTCTTTTACGTTTTAAAGCTAAATATTAATTGAAATTACAACGCACACTTCTTAGCCTCTCAAATTTATTGTAGCTTGCCATCATCCAAATTCAATAAGATACAATTTCAGATAAATGCAATCTCTTTATGACTGATGAACTTTTATTTTCCCCATAACGTGAATTGAACTTAATGTGCAATAATAGTAGTTATGATTTAGAACCCCAATTATTTAGGAAGTAAGAATTTATTTGTATTTTTATTTTACTATTTCTAATGTATTTTTAAACTTGTCACATATGCAATTCAGCCTTTGGCTGCAAGACATGTTTTTAATAAAGACCATTATTGAATTTAATTGATGTTGTGTACAACATAAAGCATACACTGTACTCAGTATTTAGCTCACTTAATGAACAGTTACAGTTGTACAAATAATTATGAATTAAAGTATCGATTTCAGTGGGGAAAATAGTGATTATTTAATACACAGATTGCAAAAATATAAGCCTCTCTGTATCATGTTTACATGCTCTCAGGTAGTCACTGTAAGGACAGCACGTTACAAACATTTGTTATGTTCAACTATAAATAGATAGTAACAGTTATGGAAAATATTATTTCAAAATACAAAAATTATGAAATATGCATCAATATATGAATGGAAAAAAGACATTTATCAATATCAGCCTCCCAGACCCAAAATCAAATTTCATTTGGGGGTCAAGTGCACCCCGGAACCCCCCATCTTACGCCAGTGGCCGTATTTGCAGAAGCTCTATCACCGAATGTCTTTGAGTTTACACGTATGTCAGTGAAAAGACTTTTTGACTGAGAACAAACGAAGATTACGACGAGGCTGGTATCGTTTGATGAGTTCAGTAAGATAGACAGAACACGAGCCCTTATCGGAAGCCAGTGGAGACTACGAAGGATCGGAGCTATGTGTTCAATTTCCTTTTGCGTCTCACAAGCCTTGCCGCTGTATCCTGGGATCCTGCACACGTTGGAGTTTAGACAGTTGAGCCTCGGGGATTTCCCAGAAACAGACCATTATTGAAATCTAAGTGACTAAATATAAATGCGTGAACGAGCCTCTATGTGGTCGCTCTATCAAAAAAAAAATGTCTTCCCAATCCTATGTAGTCCCATTAAAAACCATTATGTCCCGGGGGGGGGTCGCTCTCCACAAGGCCTGCTACGCACCCGCGTCCAGAAAAAGCGTCGTAAAGGGTCTCTTTTCCAGCATTTGGACGTCGTCGACGTCTTTTGGCAAAAGGGTTGCTTTTTCAGCACCATTCGCCGGCAATCGCCACTTAGGGTAGCCTTTTCTCACATGTCACGCCATTTAGGGTTGCCAATTTGGTTATCTAGATTACGCCATTTAGGGG
>JZLH01S0103122.1:26801-37117 GCA_001188425.1 Eucidaris tribuloides
CAGAGACTCAAGACTCAACAACGTCCGGTCTGCTGTGAAAACTTCTACAAACCGTGCTAATATGGAATCAGAACACGACGGGTTAACGCATAGTCGTCACGATCGCTATTATTGTCGGAAGCTGTCGGTGAATCTTTCAGAAAAAAATCACCACCATTCGAAACACTTTGTGCCCTGTAAATTTCAGGATTGAAAAACTTCTAGTGTGTAAATCAGACGTGTTATCATTCCAGTAGTGAACGCCACTGCAATCAACGAATGGCAGTATGCGATATGTTATTTGCGGCACGGATTGGGGATTTTTTTTCTTACACTCGTCTTGAAGATAGACTAATTGGGTGATGGGTTTTCTAAGTTTCGTGTTATGGACAAAACCTCATCCCCAGTCTAGTACAATAATAGACTTGGTTCCAGTAAGATTCGCACCAGGTACTTTGAAATCTGCACACTAATAACTCTATACCACTAAGCAAGCTGAAATTCGGTGAAATCAACCGTAATTTTGCATTCTAATTCTGTGTGGGTAGTGTGCGTGTAGGCCTATACGGTCATTATTTTGTACAATATAATAGTGGCTAGTCTTAAATCAAGGGATGATTCTAAAGCTTTCTCCCATACAGTTAACACGTGCCATACCCCAATCTCTGCCGCAAATAACGATATGGCTGGCCGTATCTGTCATATCACTCGATTATTCCAAGTGCTATTGATTGGTCGAGTTACCTCAATATGTTTCTATTGTTAGTGAGATCAATTTCAAATCGATTCTATACCTATACATGTATAACCTCTAACCATTGTTTACTACAATATCGGGCTATTCCTAATTTCAATATTCACCCGACCCCTAGGGGACCTGGTAACTTTCAGTTGTGCGGTCCCAATGTCTCCATTATGCTGAAACACGCATTCTGCATTTTTCGTTCGCCAGCCTGTCCTTGCAGGCTGATTTCTCAAGTCCGTTTGAATTTGTTTTCTGTAAAAACACATGAGGCGACGGATATGGGCACGCAATCGCTGGTATGCTGCATTATAAAATCCATGTATAACAAAGAAAATAATTTTCTTACTAATTATTTCAGTTCCTGGCCTGATTTCATGACGTCGTCGCTATCTTGAAGTAATCTACACCGAAATGCTTTGCGCATTATGGGGATCACTTATTGTTTTTTTCTGTGTATCATATGGAATGAACCGTTGACAATCTAATTCGCACATCTTATGTTCTACGAAAACATTTGATAATAAGAAATTTCGATTTTATTTCTCCTTTAAACCACCAATTTGTAATGATTTTCAGTACTTTAAAAGAAAACAAACAAATAGATAAAAAACACTTGGATATTTTTTCAGGTTGTCAACATCAGATATAATATCTGAAAACTACGTGTGATTTTGACAGCCTGAAGAAACTGTAATTACAAAATATTTCACACGATGAACATCCCAAGATTTTTTTTAAAATCAAATTATTGACAAAGATGCAAATTGGTTGTATGAAATAAAAATATAATCGACAATTCTTATTATCAACTGTTTTGGGGAAATGAGATATGTTAATTAGATCGTCGAGTAATTGCTCAATATTATCGGAGCAAAAACTGCTTCGGCTCACAGAATGCTTTACCAGTGCGCGAAGCATTTTGCTACAGATCAATTAAAGATGGCGACGAATTCAATACATAAAGCCAGGAACTGAAATTGGTAAGAAAATAAATTTTCTCTATTATAAACACAACAAAAAAAGTAACTACCCCCTTTTCAACATACTATAATTTTTTAACAAAACAAGTTTGTGCAAAATAATTGGGCAAGAGTGTTCCTACACTCATTGACTAGCTTCTGTGTGAAAATGTGATTGGTCCGTTTGGTCATGCATGAATGAGCATGCATTAAAGGTGAAAATACCACTTTTTCAAAAGTCACATGAGTCATCTCTTATGCCAAAATAATTGTAAATAATGACATTTTTTCCTTTATTATTTTATAAAGTGTGCTCACTCGACCATTTCATGGTTACAGCCTCTTATGTTCGTACAACACGTAAAGATACATTTTGCTGAAAAAATTCGGATTAAATTTTTTGCAGTAAACTTAATGGATTTTACAATTTCAAAATCGAGAAAGGGTGGAAATTTTTAAATTGCGCTCACCGAAGCGTAAAATATGCAAAAAGTGCCAAAGGACGTATGAGAGGATCAAACGATAGATGATTAACTTAAATAGCGATAAATCATTCACCAGAAACAGAATTTGTCAAAATCCTGCATCAACCCCCCCCCCAAAAAAAATGACCCTTGTGATTTTTGAAAAGTGACTTTTTGCCTTTAA
Organism: Eucidaris tribuloides; assembly: GCA_001188425.1. Classification (NCBI taxonomy): domain Eukaryota; kingdom Metazoa; phylum Echinodermata; class Echinoidea; order Cidaroida; family Cidaridae; genus Eucidaris; species Eucidaris tribuloides. Next base: position 29,133 of record JZLH01S0103122.1, read on the forward strand.
TATGTGCTCACTCATGCATGACTTGACGGATCAACCACATTTTCTAACAGAAGTTAGTCAATTAGTGTAAAAACACCCCTGCCAAATTATTTTGCTCAAAACTGTTTCTTGAAAAAGTTGTGGTATTTTGAAAAAGGGGTTAGTTACTTTTTATGTTGTGTTTATATCGTCCCTGGGATGACAAAATCTTGTATCTCAATTTCAGGTGGTAATGAGTTTTTTAAACGGAATTTTGTAGCTAGTAAGTCAGATTTTGTTTAGTCCAAATCTGATATTTCAAATTTCAAAAATTGAGTCACTGTCGCCAGATAAAACGATGGTCAGCCTATTTATTACTGTGTTAAGGCAACCATGTTTTTACTCAAACATTTTGAGATACGAGGTCTTATCACCCCAGTGGTCTTTTCATAATGCTGTTCTTCAGTTACGCATGATGTTACGAAAGACTTGAAATATGGCAAACCAAATTTGATTCTCAAACTATTGAAATCACATCTGCTAGTGTTGACATTATTTGAACATAGATTGCATAGATTGACATTTTTACTCTTAACAACCATTTAACAAGCAATAAAATGCAAACTGCATCTTTAGGCAAAATCTAATTCACATTAATCATATTTTCTTAAAATTAAATGAAAGACTATTTGGATTTTAATTGGCACTTCATATTCGCGTCGCTCGTAAAGTCATGCGTAACTTTACAAACAGCCTTATGAAACACGCCCCAGGGATGATATGGATGTTATTATGTGGCGTACCAGGGCTGCGCGTGTCCACTTGGCTACCCGTCTCCTCATGGGTGTTTTAAAGGAAATAATTTTAACGGAATTGAGAAACTAGGCCACAACGGAAGGTTTGCGTAACAATCATAATCCTAGTAAAAAAAATCATTGCAGTTGAATTATACTATGATTCCCTGCTGGTGTGCATAATGTGCGTGAGCTTGGCGTGTGCGTGTTTATGTGTGCGCGCGTGTGTGCGTACGTGTGTCTGTGTTATTCTTTCAGTTTTACATGTAATTGCTGGAGCTGTATGTCGTAAAATTCCATGTATCGCTATTAAAATACCTCATTATTATTTTTATATACTTAGTCAAATTCATGTCGCTATGTTACCCTAATAAACTCTCCACCTTACCACTATTCCGATCTGAAATTCATGAAAAGTATGACGAACAAAATTCGTGATTTAATGACTATAATTCTAGTCAAAGTGACTGAATATCTGGTCAGAGAAACAAGAATCTGACGTAAAAAGGGTGAGTAGACAATCTCGTAAATAATAGTTAAAGGTATACTTAAGAGTGTATATTGTGAATTTTGTATGTCTATAGTACATTACATACAGTTATTCAGAATTCCTATGTGACAGTATGTCTGAAACCATGTAAAACTGTGTCGCAATTCCAGCTGCCTATATAATGTCGCCTGTATATAATATAAATATACTACATTAAACTATATGAATTTGCAAGTGCTTCGTACAAAAAGTGCAATGTTATTTAATTTCGTCAATCAAAAATTAAAATGAAACCAAAGATTAATAGATTTGTGTTCAAAATTTTATTTCTCATGAATAGAATAAAAATTTAATTCTGCCACAACATGGTACCTTATCATTACAGGCATATTTAATTCGTACATTACATCATGATGATTATATTCTCATCGTGTTTTTTTTTCGAAATAAGCATCCATCATTCAAACTGAGCTATGTTCATCAGAAGAAGATACAAGTAACATAATTCAAGCAAATTGAGTGTAAATTGACGCCTTTGCTGTTTGTTGTAGTTTTTACCCATTTCTTTACTCAATTGATACCTTAAAGATTGTGTCAGGGATGTGCAAGTCCATTACTTCCCTTCATTATCAATATCAAACGGCAGTTTAGTACTTACAAATGGTGTGTTGAAAGTTTGAGATCCATACGTCGTGAATTTGTTGTTTTATGAGAAAAACTAATAACGACATGTTACCAGAATGTTGTTCTTTCCGTGAGTTTCAATTTTGCTCAAACTGCGTATCGCGGTTATGTGTATCGTCGCAAGACCAGCGGAGCACACTGATTGGTTAAACGGCTAACCTCCGCACGACCTTTGGCTAACGGCTGATCGGACAATTTTGGAACGGCACGTGCACGTTTGACGGCGCGGATTTTTTGAAATTGCTTCTGAGTAATTTGAAAAAGGATCAAGTTTAACCGTCCAGATTTTCACCAAACTCAATATTTTACCCCTATGAGAGGTGTTTATTTATATTAATCTTCACATTGGATATGATTCAGCTGATTTCATTCATTTAGGTGTTTTTTGACGTGCAAATGAATGACACAATCTTTAAGTGCTCATTTCAACTGTCATTTGAGCATTCAAACGCTCATTTGACACCTTTGAAGTGTTGGTTGCAAGGGCTGTAATTTTGCGTCGACACTCCATGTGACAATAAGTAGGAGCCCAAGGGTTACAAGGTGTTATTTAACACCCCCAAATGGGCCATGTAATGAGCACCTAAAGTGTCAGTGCAAAAAAGGGTGTAAATTGACTCCTCTGAATTAACTATACGGTAGCCTGAAATTTGATACCTGTAAGGTGTACATAATATTTTAAAGATACCTGACCTGGTGTCAAGGTGACAAAAGTGTCACGGTGTTTCCTGACACCCTTTGCAACCCCTGACACCAGTTAATGTGTCATTTCACATCCAAATTGGGTCCTTAAGAAGCACCTGAAGGTGTCATTAGAAAAAGATGCTCTTAACGAGTCACTGTTAACACATATTCTATACGATATTTTTACCCTTAAATGGAGCTCATCTCGAGACCCCAAATTAATGTTTTGAGTGTATGCGATTACCTTCAGGAGAATAATCACTTAAAAAACACAATAAAACTTAGCTTAGTATTTTCCGACGTATTTCACGGGTGTATTTGATGTGTCATAATTTGCAGAGTGCTAATGTAAACTATGAATATTGATTGATATTTATCATAAGGCCTTATTTGATATACAAATGTAATGAATCATTGTATATATTTTATTACTCGTACCTTGGTATTCATAAGTACATTACAGTACATACAGTAATTTAAACTCAAATGATGACGTATAATGACATCACAATTTCTACTTTTATACATTAATGTATTTATCAGTAACCGTGTGTTCTTCTTATCAATGAAACGATGTAGATGTATATAGCTTCAATATTAATGTTATTTTTTTAAAGCTGTGCTCTTCAAGTCAGGGCGGTGCCAGGAAAACTTACAGGGCGGGCGAAGATCCGTTCGCGGCGGAAAATTTTGCTGGCCATTTTTTTTTAATACCAAAACAAGGTGGGGGGGGGGGGCAGGTAGCCGAGCGAGACGAAAACATCTTTACCGCCCCATTTCCCCCAAAATGTTTGGTACTAGCCAAACAGCAGCATCGTACAACCGGGGGGGCGACAACGATGAAGATTTTTGCCCTGGCGTAAAAAAAATACTAGCCAAACATTATCGGACAAACCAAATCAAAAACAAGAGGGGGGGGGGGGCCAATCAATTACACAAAAAAACACCAAAAACCCACCAACGTTATTCTTAACTAGCTTTTGAAAACATAGGGGCTCCGCCTCCTTTGCCCCCATTCCCAACCATTCTGTGGCGCCGCCTCTGTTTCAAGCTGATATGACTTTTATTTTGAGAAATGAATTTGCTGGTAACAACCCTGGGGATATCAATGTCCAGGGTCCGTGTTTATGTGACAGGTTATAGAATTAAAGGGTAGTTTCATCCAGGAATTCATCATTCAAGGTTGAATAGCGATGTCATCGGACCGTTAAAGACCGGATGTGAAGATGTGTCTTCTTTGCTGTGGCTGACAAAATTCTTTTGACGGTTGCTTTCTGAAATCATACCGAGTTCCTTTAAAAAAAAAGGTTGACAGTTTTGAAAAGTTTCCTAAATAAAAAAACAAAACAAATGTGGAACATTTTCGGGAAAATTTTGATATGTGGATGGCTGAAGGTCTCTTCTATCTTATGACACTAAAACGTGTGAAAATTTACGCCAGGGTGATCACTGTGCACTTCTGTAAAGGGTTTGAATGTTAGGTTGCGCAACTTGGAATATGTAAATAAATTAAAAAAAACATACAAACAAAATTATTGAAAAAATGAAAGCCGTCTTTCATCTTTGGTATTTTGAATGACAATTACTGTGAAATGAAATTGGTCATACCACTTCGTCAAATCAACAACATGACCTTCTGAGGCGTTGATTTAGCGGACCTCAAGCAATTAATACGAAATGAGTAAAATTATTTGGGGCGGGAATTATTTTCTGAAAATGATACCAGGTTTTTCACGTCTTATTCAGGAGCATACTAATATATTTAACAAACAAACATGCAAACAACAAAGCAAAGAATCAAAGAAATTACCAGAACAAAATAAGCCGGAGAACAAATTATTGCGCTTTCCTTTGGTCGAGTCTTTCAAAATTGTACATGGATTGTAAATGCATAATATGTATTGTTAATCAAATGTCACAAAGATAAATGTACTATTTTCTGTGAATTTCGATTGTAATGTTGCGAGTAGTATAATAATTAGCCAAGTTTTGAAAGTGAGCTCGAATGCTGGGGGGGGGGGGATGAGGGGGTAAGGGGGAGAGAGCTGAAGAAACATGGGAACCCATTGGACTATAACAATCTCATTTGGCATTTTTCTTCCTTTTGCCCCCCTACCCCCCTCCCATCCCTGACCGCATCTGGTATCTAGCTATATTGGGCAACACTATGATTGGTGTTAAAGTAAAAACCCCAGTTTTTGTGGTGTAATTCAAGCTGATTGTGAGACTACTCGTAATCGCAACATTCCTGCTCATCTTGATGTCTAGTAAACGTATTCCGTGTTCATCATGAGGCTATTATTGTGATTTATCTTTTTCACTAATTAAAATTACGTGTTAACGTATTCATTAAGTTTCATTTTCTTTACTGTCTCTGTTCTCTGAATATTTGCATGTAGTATGAGTAAGTGCGTGGGTGAGTGAGTGAGTGAGTGAGTGAGTGTGTGTGTGTGTGTGTGTGTGTGTGTGTGTGTGTGTGTGTGTGTGTGTGTGTGTGTGTGTGTGTGTGTGTGTGTGTGTGTGTGTGTGTGTGTCCGCATATGCGTGCGCACGTGTGTCTGTGTGTGTGAATTACTGCTTGTGTAAGTAGTCACAGTCGACATTAAATTATGTTACTTTCAGTAACAATAAATGTGATCTCGAGTCAGATTTTTATATATACTTTTTTTGCCTGTTACGAATAACCGTGACATACTGGGTGGATAAATTCTAAACACCTCATATACGATTAAAGAATTCTCTGCTCAATTAACGTTTCATTTAGTTTAATTTCCTTTCAGTTTTATTTTTAAACATAAAATAAGTCAGTATAACAAGGAAAAGCGTAACATAATTCAATCGACAATACAATAAGAAAAAATATAAACAAATCCCAAACTTTTAATAATTATAACTAGATTTACATAATTGTTTTTTCCTCATGTAATTAAATTTTATGAAATTCTGATCATAAAAATTAACAATGTAAGAATAGTATTATTTTGTTAACAAATACAAAGCATTGATAAACAAAACTTAACTTTTATGTCTAAAGCTGATCGTAAAAAATATTTGGAAGTTCAGGACCCTTCAAGAAGCACAAAAGTGTTAATTGAAGGGTCCTGTGAGTAGAACACACATGCACGCACACACACACACACACACACACACACACACACACACACACACACACACACACACACACACACACACACACACACAGACACAGACAGCACACGACACAACACAAGCACAGGGGCACTCGCCCAATTTACTGATCATAATGATTAATTAAGGCGGTGCACAAAAACTGACAAGACACAGAGACTAAACAATAGAAAAACATACAACAAGGTTGATCTGATGAAAGGGGCATTTGGAATGCTGGATGCGATGGGGAGGGTTTTTGGAAACGTGAGGGAGATTCGAGGTATGTGAAGGGGAAAGGAGGGGATGAAGGAGACGTTCGTCGCCGTAAGCAAATATTAGAAATCAGGGTAAACTTTTTCGACATCTGGATGATTAAGAATTAACGGAGTCGAAATATAGTAATTCAATCGACCGACTACTCAATTAACGAGGTATGCGCTGATATTTCAAAAACCTCCACTTGATGAAATTTGAAATATTTAACCGTTCCGATATATACCTGCACAAATCACCCATTCACCCCAATAATGTCAGTGTTGACCGCGTCTATTAAAATGGTCTTCTCATGACGACACATTAATTTTCCCAGCCTTGGTGCGTATGTATTGATGTGTATTGTGTATGTTATATGTATGTATGTGTATGTGTATGCTGCTGTTATTGTGTGTATGTATAGGGTGTGTATGTATGTATGTGTATGTGTTATAATGTATGTGATGATTGTATGTTATTGTGCTGTGCATGTGTATAGTGTGTGTATGTGTATGTCGTATTATGTATGTGTGTGTATGTGTATTGTGTATGTCATGTGTATGTGTATGTGTATGTGTATGTGTGTATGTTTATGTTTGTATTCAATCCGAAGTAATTAACTCATTTTTCAAGTTGTGACGTTATCACATATTATTATTCATATCTGTATAAAGTGATTTCGGGGCGTTTCTTTTACCAACATTGCCGGAACATTATATAATCAATACAGGACAAGATCATGCAGACAGCATACACACACGAAACACAATGCAGCACGTACCAACACAAACACAAAACACCACATAACATGAAATATGAATAGAAAGGTAATATTTGGTGACATTTAGATTGTATATTTACATTCGCGAACATTTGTCGATCAAATAACATGAATAATATTGGCATTTACATTAGTTCATTAATCCCAAAAGTAACTATAAATTATAGAAAACAAAACATGAATGATCCAGGATTAAATTTTCAAATACAGAACACACTGACCTCTGCAAAAACAGTGGTAACTCTGTAAGTACTTACTGAGTTAGGGGCCATCCAGCCGTGTAATTTTACATTTTATTTATACTGAATTTGTATATTTGTATATGTTTTGTAACTTGACGAAAATAAATAGCAATAAAATACAATACACACTGAAAACTTAACATCGTTATTAGATATCACTAATCTAATTATTAACCTACCGTACTAGGTTTACGGTGTACATGGTTGTTTTAAAACAACTGTATAAACTATACGTGTATATGTGATTACATATTTCTATTTTCTTTTATCACTTAATGGTTCCATAGACACGCTCTAATAAAAACATACACAATTATTTAGCTACTTGATATTTAAAAGGATTAGATTACCGAGATGATTCCTCTTTGCACGAAACGGATAACAAATTCCATAGGTTAGTCTATACAGTAGGATATATTTAAACATTGCAATCAATATGCGAACTGTAAATTCGAATTGCACTGTTAGCAAATAACTTCAATGCTGGAACTCGAGTCTTAATCGTCGTCATCATCACCATCATCATCATTATCATCATTAACATCATACTCATCATAATTATCATAATTATCATAATCATCATGATCATGATGATCATGATCATCATTATCATCAATATCATTAACATAATAATCATCATAATCATCATTATCATCAACATCATTTACATCATAATCATCATCATCATCATCATCCCCAACACCATCACCACCACCACCTCCACCACTACTATCTTATAATTCAGCCGTTTTCCACAGTATTTGCCATAAAAATTATGCCTTGAACCTCATGATAGATTTAGCTACTTTCACGCCCATCTGATAATATTACAAGCGCAAAGGGTGATCAAAAAGAGATCAACTATTATGACTATGACAGTGGCTATTAAAAGGGTAATGATTTGATCAGGATAAGTCGGAAATGCCTCGAAAATTGAATGAGTTAAAACACATACCAGTATGTAAACGGGC
>JZLH01S0103165.1:8778-19360 GCA_001188425.1 Eucidaris tribuloides
ATTCAAAAGTTTCTGCTTGTGAATGGGGCCAGATTCATGAAGATTCGTCGATAAACTAAGTATATAAAATTGCTTAAGTGGCGATTCTAAACATGTCGAAAGAAATTCTTCCTCAAAACCCCCTAAAGATGCTTGAGTGAATGAGGGGCCTTTTGTACCGGACATGCGCGTGCCTGTGTTTGCGAGGTAGAATATCCGTCGAATGTAAATAATATTGTTTCAGGATGAATCAATCATGCGGATCATATCTTCCCGTGGTTGTGTCAGGGTTAGGGCTTAAGCGCGTAAAAAAGCTTGCGGCACAGCTTCCATTCCATCCGAAATGGGGGGTAATACTAGCTTAAAGACTACTGATAACGTATTTATATATTATTTTATATATATATATATATATATATTATATATATATATATATATATATATATATATATATATATGTTGGAAAATACTTTATTTTACTGGCATTTCTATTATTTTTCTCGTAACCAACTAACAAGAATAACAATTCATGAATTAATCTACAATACATGTAATATCATATTACAAATAATTGATTCATAGAATATTGTCATAATACAAAGTAAATTGAATATATATACATGTACTATAAGGAGTTGATTCGAGAATAATAAATATAAACAGTTATATGACGGAAATATGATAACTATTATATTACCTCATGATGTGTACTTTGGCCTGCGAAGAGATGGAACGTTATAGGGGCATGAATAGACGGAGCAGCCATGGAATAATTACTTTGTATAATTGTAATAATTATATATATTCTTATGAGGGTACGCTCATATATGTAAATCCAGTTACTTCAAATATATACGAAAGGGCTTAAATGCGTACGGTTGTGCGTGGGCATGTGCCCGTGATTGCTGCAGTGACGGCGCCGCAAATGTGTAAGATGGCAACGGGTTCTTCTAATCTGGTATTGGCTAAAAAAAAACAGAATAACAAATCAATAGTGATTGCGAGAGTCAAATGTTAAAATACCTAACTAAGCTACTGCTAGAAGGAGAATGGACCCATAATTATGCAGCCTAGCTTTGGGGCGAAAAGGGGTATACATTAATTCCAATTACTGCAGAGTATGTATAATGTGATAAGAATGAACTTTTCATAATTGCTTTAAAAAGCAATAGGAGAGATATGCACTGTTTTATGTGTTGCGGAAGAGAATTCCAGATACAGGCCCGTATGCTTTATTGATTTTATGAGCTAATAACGAGCTTTCGCGATTATTCAGATGGAAATCCTCGCGATTGACGCGCTACAGCACTAAAAAAAAATAGAGGCTGCGCCACAACGTGCAACTTTGCACGAAATTAGGTGCAGAACAATTTCTGCCGCGTTTCGAGGCAATTCTGCACGCCTTTCACGGCTGAGCGCTCGCCCAATCCATTTATGCTTTGCGCCCAAAAGTTCTTGTTGCCACCTTTTAGCGTGCACATTTATGCCAAATGTATGGATGTTTTCTCTTCCGAAGCCTGGTGTGGCTTAGTTTTCTACCATTCTCTTTCTATGAATACAATTTCAAGATTAACACTCTTGGGTTTAGAAGTAACATTCTCTAGCACTCAATGTATCGAACAACAATTTTATCACTTCAAAGCGTAAAAAAATCTACTGACAACCAAAGATTGCATTATTAAGTTAAATGATGTTTCAAGAATTGAGCCAAAGGATGTGGCACTAAGTTCCTACGGCGTTTAATATTAATAACAAACTTGATTGAATGACCTTTAAAATCACATAGTTTAACAACTGCTAATAATCTCTTGAAATATTGGTATTTGTATAGAGTAAAGAGTGTTGCTCTGACAGAATTTTGGTTACACTGTATAATACCCTGATTCTACCGTATATCTATTATTGCAACATCCTATGGCTACATCTAAGACTATTACAAATAATATCCTTCTCTGCAAAAGAAAGCCATTCGTGTTTGTACTCGGTCAGGTTACCGAGACCACACAGACGCCATTGTTTGTCAAATTAAAGTGGTATAAAAGTCGATGACAGTTTAATGTTTTGCAACAACTGCCATAATTCATGTATTTCGGTTAAATGCCAAGCTGTTGCCAGATTTGTTTTGTGACATGTTTCAAATGAACAGTACAGTTCACTCATACAAGGCAGGCTTCTAACATACACTTAATCAATCCCCGCACTGTACTAGCTCATAAATCAATCAGACATCGAGGCTATGGAATGCCTTGCCACAGAGTCTACGCGAATTAAAAAAGATACAAACCTACAGAAAGGCAATAAAAAACTTCCTCATTTCTCACATCTGAAACGTTATTTTTTCTGAATTGTATAACAACCTTTTGTTTTGTTTGTTTTTACCTGTATTGACTCCACAGTCAATGTCAATGCTGCTTGAACCTTTCTTTATACGAGTGCTGCTTGAAAATGTTGAACAGTTAATATATTTTTTGTCGACATTATGTGGAAATGACACGACAACAAATGATTCACGTTATTGTTAATGACACTCCTGCCCATTCTATATACTTATTCTATAATTTCTCTACTGTCTCTTTCTCTGTGTAAATAGTGTAAATATTCATCTGATTTGTAGTGTCAGATTTGTAGTATCTCAACGGTGTTGCATCGGGTCAAGCTCTAGTTTAAGCTTATGCTGCACACCCATGTATGTTCATGTTTGCACTTGTATTTCGCGTACATGTAATTTGTGATCTATGAAAGATTGTGTAACAGTGTTTTTTTTTATTTGTACTCTGTATACTCCTATGACTATGTGATAATGGTTGTACTTCTTTGTAAATTATGAACATGCATGAATGAATGAATGAATAAATAAATAAATAAATAAATAAATACGGAAAATGCAACTTGCATACACTAATAAATTACTCTGGGCGTTTATTCAGTAGCTTTTGTTTGTCGGTGTTGATGATTTTGAGTTTTTCGGTTAAGCATAAGTCGCTGTTTGCACATGAATATTAAGCTTAGTATACATAGTATACATTTGTATTATATTGTAAATTGATGCTTTCAGCCTTCGCTGCTAATCAGTGTATTCTATATACCAATAAATAAAAAATAAAATAAATAACATCATGGTAACATGTCACCTTCAAGTAAAAGTGATACACATAGCCCTGTGGGATATACGTACATTGGCTGAAAGCAACATTGTGCTTGTACATGGCTCTTTAAAATAGCACCTGTACATTCGTTATCGATTTATTTGATTTATTCTGATCGATATAGTTTCTTTCACACTTCTATGTCTCATCATTGGCGAACCTATGTAGCTACGTCGATTCCATTAAAACGTTTAAGTTATCATTATCACTGATCATGATCTGCAAAGTTATGGGGTAGGGGTATTGAATATTTCCAATGGGATTCGTGAGAGAATGTGGGATTATATTATATTTCAGAAATAAATGAACGGTTTTGCCTCCTAATTAACAAATGGAAATATTGACATATCTTTAATCGAGGTGATCTGTGGTAAAGTAGTTCCTAAAACTTTAACTGAAGGACGGTTACGTCGAATTAAGGAGATGGAAATACACGAATATCAAACAGGCACACAAACACATACACAAACAAACACACACATACATACATACACACACATACACACACACTTAGTCCTACACACACTCACACACACTCACATACTCACTCACACTCACACACACATACACGTCCTCACATTCAATGATCTGTCAGGTATCACTTTGTTTTTGCCTATTGTTTTCTAACCAATAAGACTCCCTATGTAAAATATAGCATACATACATACATACATTCATACATACATACAGAGACACACATACACACACACACACATACTCACACACATACACACACTCACACACACACACACACACAACACACACACACACACACACACCACACACACACACAGCACACGACACACACACACTACACATCACACACATACACACACACACACACACAACTACACTACACACACACACAACAACACACCCACACACACACACACCACACACACACACACACAACACACACTTACACAAAACACTTCCTCGCACTCTAATTATCTGTCTAGGTGATCACTTTAGTTTTTTTGCCTGTTGTTCTTCTAACCAGTAAGACTTCTTATGTAGAAATATGCATACATACATACATACATACATACATACATACATACATACATACATACATACATACATACATACATATGGTACATGCATGCATACACAGATACACACACACACATACACACACACATACACACAGAGACACACACACACGTATGTACATATGTGTGTGTATATATATATATATATCTTCATGAATATATTTATATTATATATATATATATATATATACATACATACGTACGGTATGCATTTATATATTATGTGTATCAGTGTATAAACTAAATAGAATTTTCATGTTTGCTGCTTTGAATTATGAACAGATGCATTTGTTATCATGGAATTGTTTTCATGAAACTTGCCAAAAATAAGACAAGACATAGCAAAGCAATAGAAAAAACAATCATTTCGAGAAGGAAACAAAGCAAATCTGTTGTTCATTCTTGGATTTACATTGGTTTTTGTAAATAATAGTTAGTCATTTATTTCATATTCATAGCAAGAATATATTTGTACGTTGAAAAACAGAGAAAAAATATTGAGAAAATATATTTTTCTGAGTTTGATACAAACAGTTGTGATGGTGGACACCAAAGACAAACTACTTGTTTATAATACTGTATAGGAATGCATATTACACAAGAAGTCCTGTTCCATTTCTAGGTTCTGACTTGCCTCTGTAAGGTATATAAATACTCAGAATTAATGTTTAAACACTTCAATAATGGATTCCAGTTTAATCATTTATGTGACATTTCCTCCAGTCGGCACGGAAAAATACACATTAATTGTATATTTTGTGCAATTCACATTCACGCTCCAGCTCATTCTAATCTAGACATCTTGTGTCAGAATCTGTGTTTGTATTTGTATTTCCATTTCTATTTCTATTTCTATTTCTATTTTTTATTTATTGGTATTGGTATTGGCATTTGTATAAGTATTAGTATTAGTATTAGTATTAGTATTGGTATTGGTATTGGTATTGGTATTGGTATTGGTATTGGTATTGGTATTGGTATTGGTATTGGTATTGGTATTGGTATTGGTATTGGTATTGGTACTGGTATTTTATTGGTATTGGTATTGGTATTGGTATTGGTATTGGTATTGGTATTGGTATTGGTATTGGTATTGGTATTGGTATTGGTACTGGTACTGGTACTGGTACTGGTACTGGTACTGGTACTGGTACTGGTACTGGTATTGGTATTGGTATTGGTATTGGTATTGGTATTGGTATTGGTATTGGTATTGGTATTGGTATTGGTATTGGTATTGGTATTAGTACTGGTACTGGAGCAAAGCTTTTGACCGTGTGGATAATGACTCACTGTGGAATGTATAACGGGCTATGGGAGTACCTGAACATCTCACAGTACTTATGAGAAATCTCTACACTGACCAAGAGGCAACCATACGAACTGAATTTGGAGAAACAAATTATTTCAACATAGAGAAAGGCATAAGACAGGGGTGCATTCTGTCCCCGTATCTCTTCAATTTGTATGGTGAGCATATCATGAGACAAGCTGGACTTGAGGAAACAAAATATACAGGCATTAAAGTAGGGGTAGAACTGACAACAATCCGCGTTATGCTGATGACACAACGTTATTTGCCGAGAATGAAGAGGATTTGAGGACATTAATTTCAAAAGTGCAAGCAAAAAGTGGAAAAGTCGGACTGAACCTTAACATGAAGAAAACAAAGGTAATGTCTACTGGAAAACTTATAAACTTTACACTCAGAAATGAAAACATTGAAGTTGTAAATAATTTTGTATTCCTTGGATCCAAAGTAGAGAAGGGTGGTGGCTGTACTTCAGAAATAGGGCGGCGAATCGTTCTTGGGAAAACTGCAATGACTGGTCTCAGCAAGATAATGACAGATAGAGATATTAGCAAGACAACAAAGGTAAAGATGATAAATACATTAGTATTCCCCGTGGTATTATATTGAAGTGAATGCTGGACAATTAAAAAAAGCAGAGAGGAAGAAAATAGACGCATTTGAACTATTGTGCTGGCGTAGGATGTTGAGGATTTCATGGACTGACAAGAGAACAAACAAATCAATACTTGATGAGATAAAACCAAGCAACTCCCTTGAGGCTATGGTTGTAAAACAGAGACTAAGCAGGGGCGTAGGCTGGTTTGGGCATGGGGAGGTGCACATCTTGCGGAGGTGGAACTAACTTGGTGTGGGGAGGTGCACATCTTAGGAGGTGGAACAAAAGTTGAGAAAATCAGGCGTTGAAAGCAGAAAAGGTGGTGAAAATTTATTTTTGCTTGCCAGGGGCGGAACTCCTTTGGCTCTGCGGGGGGGGGGGTGCACGTGCACCCAGTGCACCCACCCCCCAGCCTACGCCCTTGCTAAGCTACTTTGGACACATTATCAGATCAATGATGGAGCAGGACATCATGCTTGGGAAAGTACAAGGCAGAAGGAGAAGAGGAAGACAAAGGAATAGATGGTTGGAAGAAATTACTAAAGAAACTAGAAAATCTTTGAGATAACTGAGCATGCTTTGCACAGGATAGAACAGCATGGAGAAAGTTTGTCCATGGGGTCACCAGGAGTCGAGAACGACTCGATGACACTTAACAACACTGGTACCGGTACTGGTATTGGTATTGGTATTGGTATTGGTATTGGTATTGGTATTGGTATTGGTATTGGTATTGGTATTGGTATTGGTATTGGTATTGGTATTGGTATTGGTATTGGTATTGGTATTGGTATTGGTATTGGTATTGGTATTGGTATTGGTATTGGTATCGATATCGGTATCGGTATCGGTATTGGTATTGATATTGGTATTGGTATCGTATTGGTATTTGTATTTGTATTGGTATTGGTATTGGTATTGGTATTGGTATTGGTATTGATATTGGTATTGGTATTGGTATTGGTATTGGTATTGGTATTGGTATTGATGATTTGTATTTGTTTTTGTATTTATATTTACATTTGTATTTGTGTATGCATTTGTATTTGTATTTGTATTTGTATTTGTATTTGTATTTGTATTTGTATTTGTGTTTGTATTTGTATTTGTGTTTGTATTTGTATTTGTATTTGTATTTGTATTTGTATTTGAATTTGTATTTTTTTTGTATTTGTATTTACATTTGTATTTGTATTTGTATTTGAATTTGTATTTTTTTTGTATTTGTATTTACATTTGTATTTGTATTTGAATTTGTATTTTTTTTGTATTTGTATTTACATTTGCATTTGTATTTGTATTTGTATTTGTATTTGTATTTGTATTTGTATTTGTGTTTGTATTTGTATTTGTATTTGTATTTGTATTTGTATTTGAATTTGTATTTTTTTTGTATTTGTATTTACATTTGTATTTGTATTTACATTTGTATTTGTCATGGAATGTATTCGTAATGTATTTGTAGTTACATTGTTGTTTGGAGATTATATTCATTATGTATATGTTTTATAATCGATGTTTAATCAAAAAGTATAATATATGTGTCAATGGTGATAAATACACCAAACTGCATTCATACATTAGCTCCAAACACTATAATTACTCATTCAACACAAGAATTGCAATTCATTTCTGAAGGAACACATTTTTTATTCAACAAGATTTGGAAAGGTGGGCTTAATAATACACAAACTTGGATGACATGTCTTTTTACATTTGCAATTTAGTTAACAGGTAGTACAAGATGATAAGAAAAAGTGGCGATGTTTTAAAGTCAACATGACGTTAAACTACCAAATTCGTTGCATACGACGTGAGCATGTTCAAAATTTCTTTGCGATAAGAAAACCTGTTTGCGCAGTTTATTGCAACTTTTTACGAACCTTGACGAAACCCCAAATTCTCTACTTTCGCAGCATTCGCCGCTCAGTGATATATCCTAAGTCGCCAACTGCCTTTCACAAACACTGAAAAATTCAAGCGAATGTTGCCAATTATTGCTAAGCATCGCTAAACGTCGCTAAATGTCGCTAATCGAGGCGAACCCCGATTTTCGTTTACATTCGTCAGAAAAGTTAGCGAATCTAAAAATCGCAATCTTTGTAAGAATTCACCGCTCAGTGAAATAGGCCTACCAGCTTAAGTTGTAGTCGTTATTCCAAAATATAAGTATATACTACATACTACATACATTAGTCCGAAACAATAGCAAAAACTCAACAGTGATACGTGTTCTTATTCATTCTAACGAGACGAATATATCTCCTACCTACATTAAAGTGAATAAACTCGACAAATCTTATGCAACCGACTTAAATTATTTACATTTATGTGGACGGAATACTGATCAAAGGACACGCTTGTATCAAAATCAATCAATTTTGAAGACTATGAAAGAATGCACTATTATGTGGAAGAAGCGAAATTATTTTTATGACGTATTTTTTTCGAAAGAACTGTTATATATTATTCCGTTGTTTTACTGCTAACTATATCCATAAGCTGAACTAACATACAAGACAGAACGCATATTAAAATCATTTCTTCATGTTCTTGACAAATTCTTAACTCTTGCTTTAAATATCGATTTTCGATCTTACTTTTAAAAATACATATATCCGCTCTGGAGTACACGTATACAATGTCACTTTGAAACAAATTGTTGTGTAATATTTCAGGATATGAATAATCTCACAATACTTGAATATATACACTATTTTTTTACCGAACGCTCGCTCGTTGATAAAAGAACATCGATATTGTCTATGAGAACACACGCTGTACTGTTATTACACTTTTTGGCTCTGCTCCAAGCACAATTACGACTAAACTGTTATTTTTCAGCCTAATTAAACAGCGCAAATTGTCAATATTAGAGATGACCTTTGTATGCACATTCACAAATAGGAGTTCAATAACTGACGCAATAATAATAGTCCAAGCAGAAGTCTTTGGGGATCAATTACTCCTTTCAAATTGTGTAATAGTGCACTATTAACCCGCAACATTAAATCTGAACGTCTATGTGTGCATAATTGAGACATTATCGATCGTCGCAGCCGTATCAGGGTTATTTTTTTAATTCCTTGTAGGTTCGAAAATGCTTTCTTGGTGCACTGTTTATTTCTGAAGTGCGTACTGAAACGTTTAATTAATATATGGGTACATATTGCAAAAAATAGTAATCACGATGGAAATAGGCAAATAGAAATAAAAGGGGCTTAACATGTACACTAGGGTATAATTTGGCCATATTTCTGCAATTCAAATAGGTAATACATTGATACATATCGATACTGTATCATACAGTTTTAATTATGTATTTATCTAAAACATAAAGCTTATACAACATAAAATCATATTTGTATCAAATAAGTAATAAGCATTCTTTAGCCGGCTCTGATTAGGATAGGTGCATAAAAGATTCATTCTTACATAGCACCGCTTAATACTAAAAAAAAAGCGATTTTTATGTACAAGTCATTATAACTCGAGATTAGCTAACTTGCACCTAATTAACGACAGTGTAAATGTACATTATGTATAATGTATTAACGATTATGATCTTTTCTGGAAGCTATTTTTATATAGAAGCACGTTGACAATACAAACATGATCATTTTATACAGAATTGGTTTCACATATATCATTGACGGACAAAACTTCAAAAGATAAAGTTATTCAGACTTGATAAATACTCGTTTTAGGATTCAGATTAGCGCGTGTTTCAAGTAAATATCAGCGCACCACGTGGTAGGAAAACTATTTTTAGACAATCCAACTTAAAGGTTTTAAAACATTCCCATACCTTTCTGTACATTAATGATGTCATTTTTTGTGATTATATGAGATCTATTTATGCTTATACAGGGCGGTCCAAAAAATGGAACAGTTACATTTATAATCATTTCCCAAATTAATTGCTCATCTTTATGTAGGTCATCTGATAGGTTCTTTTTTCGTGAGTAGAATGGAAGGGTACTTTCCATTTTAGGGCCGTTTTCAGGAACCATTGTAAATTTGGTATGCGCCCGCCATTTGACGTGTAATCTATTTGTGACGCCATCAAAGGGACGCCTATTTATTGCTATAGGAAAGCTGAGATGCACTGCTTTGCAAAATTTCCTCTGAAATGAAAACTGCTCAACAAAAATTGATGATCTAAGTGTTGTATTGTTCAGAAAAGATCACGCTATCAGATAAATGGGAACAATGGCGATTTCTCTTCGATAATGGAGGAGATATATAATATATATAATAATATATTATATATCTCCTCCATTATCGAAGAGAAATTGAGAAAATCACCATATTTGTTTTTGATTTACATAAAAAATTTCACGACAGCATGTTACTTTTAAACCAAGTAGATAGTTTCGGTAGTTCGGTATTTAAAGTATTAACGAGAGTGGTAAAGTTTGCATCAGACATAAATATATTAGTGTCGTCTGCGAAAAGTATATATTGGAGTAAATTTGATGCATTACTTATATCA
>JZLH01S0103201.1:12794-30309 GCA_001188425.1 Eucidaris tribuloides
CTTTTTATCCTGCATGTCAAATATCCAATATCAAATGCAATGTTACAAATGAGCCAAGTTGTCGCAAATAATTCCAAATTACACTGACTTAAAGATTGTGTTATTGATTTGCACGTCAAAAACAACTATATGAATCAAAGTCACCTGAAATCATATCCAATGTGACGATTAATATAAATAACACCTCTCATAGAGACTTGCGGGTAAAATATTGATGTTTTGTCCGTTAAGAATCTGGACGCGTTAACTTCATCCTTTTTCCATTTCCTCGCGAGCAAATTTTAAAAAATACCGCGACGTCAAACGTGAACGTGCCGTCAAATGGTCGCGATCAGCGCTTGCAAGGTCGCCAGCAGTGGAATGCCGTTAACCAATTCAGAGGTGGCGACTCGTCTTGCTACGCTGCACAGTAACCGCGATTCGCATTTGAGGCAAAATTGAAACTCACAGAAAGACACATTCTTGGTAACATGTCGCTTATTAGGTTTTTCTCATAAAACAAGACAAATTCGTACTATGGATCTCAGACTTTCAAAAACCATTAATGTAAGTACTACACTACGTTTGGTATGATAATGAGGGAAAGTATATCGACGGACTTGCACATCCTAAAAACACAGATCGTTTAATACAATTATATTTCAATATTAGAATGTATACTAAGTAATGGAAATGCTCAAATTAATTTCTAAGAGAAGACAAAATGAATGGGGACAGGCAGCATAAGACAAACTTGATGAGGAAGATGGCCCCAGAGCATAAGTCATGGACAAAAGGTTTGGATGATTTGCTACCAAATGAACGTGTGTCAATCATACAGGAAAAGTTTCTGGTCCTAAAGTAGAACAGGAGCGGCGCCACAGGGCGTCAGCGGGCGGCGCCACCCTGTATTTATCATTGAAATAGCGGTAATTTCTTACTGTTTTTTTCGTAATATCGGCCCTCCTATTTGTGTGATTTGCTAGTAAAAAAAAGGGCGGAAAATGCTTTTTGTCGTCGTTGGCCCCTGACCCGCTTGTCGAGACTCTGTTGCGGCTTCATTTTTGGCTATAAAAATTTTGTTAAGACCGGCAATAAATTTTGACGACGGATTTGCCTTCCTAAAATTTTTACCCGTCGCGCCGCCCCTGGTCCGAGCTCTTTGAACTTAGTACTGATTATGTTCTGGCATGCGGTAAGATTTATCATTTATTCGTAAGAAATCTCCCCTTTAAACGAGCTACGCAAAGAATAAATTTTCAAATTTTTGTCAGGACTGTACATTATAAAATTTCGCGCACTGCTCAATCGCTGCAAGCGCTTCTTGTTGTGAGGTGCTGCGTTGTGCTGGGATGATAGTCGCCGCCCTTCACATTCGTCTCGTCATCTTTGCTAATGACATTTTTCATGAATCATTAAAGATCCTGTTATGTAGCGCGGGCCATTACAGTTTTCCTGATATGTTAATGTTATCGTTTTTTTGTATGTGTATAATTTGCTATTTAATTCTTATTGATTGTGGGATTTTGTTGTATTGTTACTGTAATGATTTGTTTTAACGCTATGAAAACAAAGTACCTGTATATATCGCTATAAAATAGTATTTATGTGTAGGAGTTCGTGTTATCGTATGTCAGTGTATTGCTAAAATAATGTGATATATTGTTGTACAGTCGAAAATCTTTTACAATAACATTGAGTTTGTGTAACCGTATGCCACAATTGTTAGCATTGTACCAAAGCTGATACATTGCCACTAAAACTTCTGCCACTTTAAAAATGCTAAAATTTTCGTAACACTTAACAAAACTAAGCTCTATCGTGGAAATCGTACTACACATTGGGTGGAGAATTGTGTGTATCTCCTATTTGATATCAAAAAAAGGCTTGTGTATTCATTTCTGGAATACCTTCGCAAACCTTCAGATACGCTGTCTAGATCTTCACAAAAAAGAAAAACGAAACAAGATCGTTTGATGGCTGTTATAATTTTCTAACACGCTAAGCACTTAACCAACACTTAAAACGGGTTTAAGTTCTAGAACTAAAGCCACGAATATTGATATCACATATTATAGGTGCATAGCACGAATTTCAAACTATAACGTGCTTATATAAGTGTGTTAGAGTTTGTAGCACGTGTTCTGCAATGCTGGATGGGTCGATAAATTGACAAAGTTATAATAAATATGAAATGCATAACATATAGTTACATGCATAAAAAATAAAAAAGTTATACATACATTGAATATATTTAATACCATAAATATAAATACATAATAAACAAATAATAGGAATCGAACAAAGATTGTCCTTTCGCAAAGGGCGCCAATCTATTTTCATAACTGCAAAAAGTGTTTATTACATAATATATTGTCACCAATTTAATTGACCTCTGATATGTCGAAGACATCAAATTAAACGAAAAGTTATCAAAATCGGTAATTTATCATGAACTCTGCCTTACGTAATAGTTCAGTGGTATTGTTGACCTGTCACCATTTTCAGGCTATATAGGCTGATAAGTCGCACGTCTTATAAACTGAGAATTAAGAAAGCTATAATCGGAAGAAGAAATTGAATATCTAAAATTTTTGCAAAATGTGAAGATCATGAAACTGTTGATTTTGATAACTTTTAGTTATAGTTTATATTCCATTGCGACGTTTGCATTTCAGTAGCTTATGGGGTGTGAATTATGGTGGATGAGTGTCACTTATTTGTTACTTTTTGGCAACTTGAACCAAAGTATAATTTTCTGCGACGTCCTACTGGAAACTTGAATAATTTTTGGCATCATTTTCCCGTTTGCAAGGACCTCAATGTTGTTGGGTCAAAGCTCACATGAAGTTCAATGTTAAATGAAGTTAAATATACATGTACCTGCAATTTTTTACTGGGGTCGCGGTCGGATGGTACATGCCTTCCAGGTACCTCAATGCTATTTGGGTGTTAAAAGTCACCTATGAAGGTCAAATGTCAAATGAGGTCGCATTTTACAATATGCATCCATTATAGGGGCCTACTCAATTAGAGCGGCGCTGTATAAGAGGTTGTGGGTCACAGATCACTATAATGTTTGCAGCACCTCGTCTCTGGAATGCCCAATGAACTCCGTCATCCATCTTCCATCCAGACTTTCAAATCAAAGCTCAAATTTTACCTGGAGTCCTGTTGAAGGTAGCATACAATTGACTCTTTGCTTCCCTGTGATTAGTTTGTAGAGAAACTAAAGAAATGGAACATAAATTGAGAACAACACAAAGAGCTATGGAAAGAAGAATGCTCAATTTAACATTACTTGACAAAGTGAAGCACACTGACATACGGCAGAAAACGAAGGTCAAAGATATTATAGTAAAAATTAAAGAGATGAAATGGAGATGGGCAGGACACTTATATAGAACACAAGACAACAGATGGACCAAGAAACTCATAGAATTGCAACCAAGAACAGGCAAGCGAAGAAGGGGTCGACAAAAGAGAAGGTGGAGAGACGAAATATCATCATAC
Source organism: Eucidaris tribuloides (assembly GCA_001188425.1). Taxonomy (NCBI): domain Eukaryota; kingdom Metazoa; phylum Echinodermata; class Echinoidea; order Cidaroida; family Cidaridae; genus Eucidaris; species Eucidaris tribuloides. Next base: position 16,287 of record JZLH01S0103201.1, read on the forward strand.
ACAAACACAGCAACATGGAACAGAATGACAGCACATAGAAGCAAATGGAAACTGATTGAGGAGGGCTTCATCCAACAATGGTTGAACAGTGCCTGATGATGATGGATTAGTTTATAGCTTCTATTTTTACCTTGCCATGTGTCTAATGTTTATGTTTATTTTTTATACAGTTTCCAAAGGTGGGGGGGGGGATTTTAATGTTTAAAAGTTTTTTGTTTGTTAATGTCCAAATAGAATTTTTTGAACGTTTTGAACCTTCCAAAAAAAAAAAAAAAAAAAAACCGTTACTTAAACCTGTAGCACGAAACATGCAAAACCCTATAAAAGAAACGTCTTAGAACGTTTTAAAAACCGCTTTATGTTAGCTGGGTAAGTGTTTATAATGTGCGCCAGGTGTCTTTCGACAGATACGAGGGTAGGCTGAAAAGTTCGTAGCCTGACGAAGAAGGAGTTATCCTACAGCAATGAAACTAGTCATGTATTAAATTCAAATTCTCTGATACTAACTGCATTGTTTCTTTTCAGATATCATTTCATGTTTTTCTGATAACCTTGATTTAAAATTGGCAGTTGAGGGTTCTGAAAATTGTCATTTTTTGACAGATTTTTCATGGTAAAGATTTGCCTAAACAGACATGTGTCACTTTAAAAAAAAAATCCACTCAAATGTGGTTATCACTGTTGAGAATGTAACTCAGGTAACTTGTTGGTTTAAAATGTGGCAGAGACACTGGAAAGAATCTCGGAAGAGCCGTTGAGAAAGATGACTCCTGTCTGGAAGGGCAAGTCTCTGCCATCAAAAATCTGCCAAAAATGACCATTGACAAAAACCTCAACTGTCAATGTAAAATCATTTGTAAAAGAAAATTAAGAAAAGGTATCTGAATAGAAATAATGCAGTTAGTATCAAAAAAGGTTAAATTTAGCACATGACTAGTTTCATTGCTGTAGGATAACTCCTTTGTAGTCAAGCTACGAACTTTTCAGCCAGCCTACCCTCGTATGTGCACGTTACAAAATAATGTTAATTACCTTCAAGTTTCTACCGGGGTTGCATGGTAATTATTATTATATAGCAGTATTTCACTAATAAACAGAATTAATTTACTATCATGATTGCAAGCAAATAGGGCGAGACACGTTATTGCTATACGTGTTTTGAAAAAAAAAATGATTCAGATGAGATAATGACAGACCTATATTTTGGCAATAAAAAATAGATTTCAGTAACAGACATAAGGAGGAGGATACGAAGATAAAGAAGGCAGAAGAATAATAAGAAGAAAAGTTTCCTACAATTTTCGACAGCGATGTCCATCGGATATTGAAGTTGAGAAGAATGTTTTCATTCGCGCTGGCAAAATGCTGAGCGAGTTATGAACTCAGAGCTCGCATCGATGCGAGCGCCCTCATACATCTTAGGCCATACATCCACAAAAATTCGATCGTGATTGTGAGGAGCGGTTCGAAATTTGCCATCTATCATTGTGAAGTCAGGATCTATAGAAATTTAATATTATATGAAGTGCTTGCAAGTAAGTGTTACTATACTGTTTCGATGACTCGAATTGGTCGGCAGTCTTTTATTTTGATCTTGTTAGCTAAACATCAGAAAACAACATCAAAAGCTTCAAAAATTTCATTCAGACCAGTTCAAATTTTTATATGCTTCAATAATCCAATATCAAATGCAATGTTACAAGATCAAGATAGTTCGACAAAGATTCCAATTAATATCGACTTTAAAGAATTGTGTTATGATTTGCCACGTCAAAACATCTATATGAATCATCGACTGAATCATATCCAATGCTGAAGATTAATATAAATTAAAACCTCTCACATAGAGACTTGGGGTAAAAGTATTGATTTTGGTTAAAATCTGGACGGTTTAAATCCCCTTTTTCCATTTGCATCAGAGCAATTTAGAAATACCGCGACGTCAACGAAGTGCACGTGCGTCAAAATGGTGATCACCGTTAGCCAAAGGTGCGCGCAGGGGATACAGTTAACCAATCAGAGGCTGGCTTGTCTTGCTAATGTTCACAGTAACCGCCGGATTCAGATTTAGTGCATATTTGAAACTCACAGAAAGAACACTATCTCTGGTAAACAGTTATTAGTTTTTTCTCATAAAACATACCAAATTCATGACGTGGATCTCAGATTTCACACAGCCATTTGCTAAGTACGAGAGGAAACCCGTTATACGAGGTTGTCGAGACCGGACGATTTATACCCACGTGAATAACCGGTACTCGTCGTAAACGTACACACATATGTATCATACAATAATAACATGTAGAGGACTTAGCATTAAAACCTGTCTGTATTATCTTTCGTATTGTTCGGCACAAATCTGCATGAACAGAAAAGCTAATTATTTTCATTTATATACGTCATCCAAAAGTTATAAATGAAATCCTATGATCTCGAATAAAGCGGCAACTCCACGCTGCGTAATTTGCGTGATACTGTGTTCGGGAGGAGGCTTTGTGTGTGTGAGACGAGTGTTAGTCGTGCACTGTGTCAGTTGTGTGTATTACACACACAACACATATTGAGAGCTCAGGGACTTCATGTACTGTGCATGGTGTGCAGGCTAAAGTGCGATGCGCCTGTGAAACGAGTCGCGGCAGTTGTTTGGCGTTGTATAAATTTAGAATTTGGTAGCGCAGGTGCGACTTTCAGTTCCTCGTGTTTAACCGGGTGAATTCTTATGTTTTCTCTTGTGTAATGGCGTTGAGAAAAGTACCTCGTTATAAGCGAAATCTCGCAATAACCGAGATCGTTATAAACGGTTCTTCTTCCATTGAACAGATGTAATGAACGGGACCGAGACATCCGTGGGGAGTCGTTAAATACGTACTCGTATTCGAGCTGTTTAACGGGGTTCTCCCTTACTTAAACTACACGGTTATGGTTATTGATAAGTGAGGGGAAGTAATGGACCTTGCCAATCCCTAACACATATTTAGGTACAATATCATTTCATATTGAATGTATACTAGCTATGGAAATGCTCAAATTAAATTTCTAAAAAGACAATGACAGGCGACAGGCAAGCAATAAGCAAAATTGGATGAGGAGATGCCCCAGAGACTGAGTGATGTGTTGCCAGAGTTCCGGTCTTGACTCGGAGACCGGACTCGAGTCTTTTTGCCGGACGATGGTTCTCGGACTTCGATGAAGGTTCATGATTCGGTCTCCGGACATCGGATTCGGGGCGTGTGTACTCGAGTGACTCGGACCTTCGGAGTCGGCTCGAGACGGGGTTGATGCTATGACTCGCAGTTTGCCGAAACTGAGTCGTATCCGAAAACGGATATTCAGGTTTCCATTATGCAGAAATTTCATTCAAATTTCACCCATATATTTCTATATAAAATCACATAAAATAGAGTTTCAGCCAAATCGGATACACAGTAACCTGTATCGACAGTATCATGCCTGGATTGTGTTCCGTGTTTCTAGTTTTGCAATGCGTAGTACATATTACACGTGATGTGTATGTGTACATACACACCACTTTACACTACACATACACAATTTGCTGCCCAGTCAATCAATAAAATTGTATATTCTGAACAAACTAAAGAATGATGAAAGAAAATGTGAAATTTGTCACTGCCACTATTATTGAACATTTCCGATGAATACCAACTTTAGCAAGTACTTTGAGAGGATGATAGTACCTTTCAACTTTTTTTTTAATGTATCAAGTACTGTTGATCTCCAAATTTATCATTTACATGTAATTTCTTTGACGATGTTTTGGTAATATCATGGTAACTCAAGTTACAGACAGTAATGTGTGGCTGAATTACATTTTTATGTATTAGTTTGATTTGATTTTATTTCTGCATTTTCAACAGTTAACAATTTAAACATATAACAATTTTTCAATAATTGAACATAATATTTTGTCATATTACATTTCCACAGAACGAGGGTGTTGACAAACAAGTGAAAATGTTACTAAGTGATTGATGCTGCATTTTAAAGACACAGATACGAGAGCTTTCTTAATTAATAAACTACATTTAATTTTAAAACTAAAGTAAATGCATATACTATCATCTTGTAATTATTTTGTGGGTTTGTTATCTTTTTTGGAAATTGAATGATTTGTTGATTCATTTGAGTGATTCTTCAGTAAGTAGGTCCCTACAGATATTTTGAATGAGATACTAACGTTAGTACTTGTTTCTAATTAATTAATATGTAATACATTTGCACATGTTCCGGACTCGGACCCGGACTCGGACTCGGACATGCCGGACTCGGTCTCGGACTCGGACTTGAAGGTTCATGACTCGGACTCGGACTTGGACTCGGAAAGGCCGGACTCGGACTTGGACTCGGACTCGGACTTACTGGACTCGGACACATCACTGCGGCAGAGACATACAGTCATGGACAAAAGTTTGGGTTTTTTTCTCTACCAAATGCAGTTTTCAATCATATCAGGAAAAGGTTTCTTGTCCTGAAGTAGAGACAGGAGCGGCGCCACAGGGGGTCAGGGGGTGGCGGCCACCCCTTATTTTATCATTGAAATGGCGGGAATTTTACTGTTTTTCGTAAATATCGCCCTCCTATTGTTGTTGATTTTGCTAGTAAAAAAATGGCGGGAAAATGCTTTTTGTCGTCGTTGGCCCCCTGATCCCGCTTGTCGGACACTGTTCGGCTTGCATTTTGGCTAGTAAAAATATTTGTTTGGCAGGCAAAAATTTCCCGACTGATTTCGCCCCTCCTAAAATTTTACCCTCGCGCCGCCCCTGAGTCGAGCTCATTTGAACTTAGTAATGATTATGTTCTACATGGGTAATTGATCATTATTCGTAAGAAATCTGCACTTTAAAACAGAGCTACGCAAAGAAATAAACATATTCCCAACTTTTGTCCAGGACTGTACATTATAAATGTAATTGTCACTTGCTCAATCGTGCCATGGAGGTCCATGATCGCGCAAAGCGCTTCATTGTGTGAGGTGTGCGTTGTGCTGGGATGATAGTGCCCTGCCCCTTCACATTCGTTCATCTCCTTCTAATGACATTTTCATGAAATCATTAAAGACCCACCTGTTTAGTACGGCGGGGCTTACAGTTTTCCTGTATTTAATGTTATCGTTTTTTGTATTGTAATAATTTGCTATTTAATTCTTTTGATTTGTTGCATTTTTGTTTGTATTGTACTGTACACAGTAAAAACGCTGTGCAAAATATCGCTGTATAAGAGGTGCTGTATAATTTTATTAACAGCACATGTTTAAACTTTAATAATATCTGTATAAAACAACGGCGAATGGACCTGTTTAAGGTCCGTAGAGATGGGCTTGAACAAGAGTTGTTAAAGATCTGCGCATGACGTAAAGCGCGTACGCGCGCGCGTGCGCAGTGGTTGGAACATGGCGTCGAGTCTGATCGATCCGGAGACCGCTGCAGTGCACTGAAAAATCGTGTTTAATCTCTACTTTAGAAAATGGAAGATTTGGGGGTGACAAACCTGCTTCAGGAGTGGGGCTTCCCGCATTTAGTTCCAGTCTTTAGAGGTAAATTCAGTGATTGATTTCAAGTGAATGTTCATGAATAAACTCAATGGTCAATGCATTGTTACCATTGTTGCAGTGCGTTTATTGTGTGTGCATGTGTATGTACTGTCTGACTGTGGTCCTAAATCTGCGCAACCTACTTTTCACAAGAAAAAATTACATGCAAATCACATAAACAGTTTACACAAATGAGTTTCGCCTATAATGACGCAGATCTGGGTAATAACAGCTGATGAAACTTGTAGGGACAACTCACTTTTACGTTATTAGGTGACGTTTTGCTTCAATGGTACTCGACTCGCGTCTGCGTAAAAACGGGTTTCCTAATCTGCGCACATAATGTGCATGTCTATGTGACTGCGCGAAAAACGGTGGTTTTGCGTGATTTGTCAGTCTGCTATCAACACAATATCGAATTTCGGGAAATGCGCGCAATTTTCAAAACACGATCAATTGTGAATGATTTAAGGTTTCAAATTTTAAAACATGTAGCCTGTAAATTAAATAATTTATTTGAGTGTGAATTGTGGTTTGCGAGAATTATTACCCGCGCAGAAATGGGCACTTTATTTGCCCATTTAAAGTTGATCTAACGTTTGATCTAATCATGAGCATTCATGCGTGGTGATAGCCGGGCTGAGCCTCGAGGCCGCCCTGTTCATTTCTTGCGCCAGACAGGAATGAACGTATTTCTGCGGGATTTATTTAACAATTTCTGACATTTTCACTATCATCCCCGACTAGCCACGGGTAGATAGACTGTCTAATGAAGCAGAGTAGTTAGACTTGCAGGCAGAAGCAACGAATTGTTAGGAGGCGCGTACAGGAGACTGAAGTTCTTGGTCTAAACATTAGAATCTAACTAGAGCCGTATCGAGGCTCCCTTAATTTTTTAGACGAGCTTCCCTCTGCTATCGCGTTGCGTGCGTTTTCCAGCATTATCAGCACGAGTCTTGACAGACGATCTTTAGCATTGTACTACGAAGTAGTAGATAGGCCGGCCCATATATACAGGCAATAACTGCACCTGTCATTGTCAGATCGGATTTGATGTACCTGCTGAAAAACGACCACGGAACGCCGGATTACAGAGAGTCAGAAGCCTGTCGATTCACCCTATTTTGGTGTTTTCTTTTTTAGAAGCTAATGTCCAACATGTGACAAGCGAATTTTTGAATGAGAATTTGGTAACCTAATTTATCCACTTATTCCGGCTGGTTCTCTATAGAATAGTCAGATAACTTCGTGTATATTGTATATGGCTATTCTTAATCTTTAGATTATTGTTTTCACGCGTTTTGGATGTATGCAGGAGAAGAGCAAGCGAAGAGCGACACCTACCCCTGGATCCAACATAACCTCATCACGCTGACGTCACTTGCTACACCAAAAATGCCGACGACCGCGACCCAGGTACGAGATTTGAGTGGATTAGAGGAACCGCGACCAAGCCACAGCAGAATTCTTGACAAAATCCACGGGCTTCTTGGTGGATGTAAATAACTTTGTTACTACAATAGTGCATGACTGGCATTCGCAATCTATGACAAACTCTTTTAAATTTAATTGTGTTGAACAAGCATTTTTTGGTCATGAGTTTCCAAAATTAATTTCTTTCTTGTGAGAATATCGATGCAAGACTATAGATCACGGTCTTTGTTCTGCCCCGCGCGACGAGGCTGTTAACAGATTTAGTTGCATCTTATAGATTGTCATATTGTAGGTTGATTAGTGGAAAAAAAAAAAGTTGTTTGAAATCTGGTTTGAAGATTGAAGTTGGATGCTGTCTCTTTCCCATTGATGTCAAAGCTTGGGGTGGGGGGAGTTATTTCCCCACCCATCCCCCCCCCCTCCATGATTTCGCGGTTTGGGTTAGTTTGTTTTTTTCATTCTCTTTTGTTTATCATGCAACATTTGCAATCAATGTGTATTGGCCAATGAAACTTGCTATTGGCGAATAAGTTGGGATTCACTTTTATTAGCTAGTTAAGTGGTTGCCGTGACAAGGGTGAAAGAATCCCATCGAGTGCGCAGCCATTTGAAGTTATGATAAGGCTTACAGTTATGAAAGGCATACCGTAGTTGGATCTTCGGTCAAGCATAGCTGTACCTGCACATTTGCACTGTACATGTATGCCTGTAGTTTACTGCATACATGGACAGTTTTGCAAATACTGAGTATTGTTTCTCCAGTGGTTGATTATCCAATCGTGATCAATATTGAAAGGATGTAATAAATGATCTACAATAGAAGAGGTCAATGTCAAAGCTCAATAAACTTACTTGATTTGTGCAAGTGTGTTGCATGTGACTAGGGTTTTTTTAAACATTGATGAGTTTTTCATTTCTTTTATAATTAATTTCGCGATAACTTAATGACATTGTAATAATGCTATGAAAACATTGATATGTGACGTAATTGTATTATGATGTGAACAGATTTAGTAAATACTTTTTATTTTCGATTGATCAGACTTTGATTTAACAATGAGGATGAGCTCCTGGTGCCCTTTTACATGGGGCCAAAAGCTGTCCGGGCAGATATTTAGAATTTGCTGAGAAGGTGAATCCAGGGCTAATAGAAGCATCCTAGGGGTCGGAGATAGGACCAGAAAATGTCGGCAGGTAAGTTTTAGCTTTCATCTCAATTCAAGTTCAATAGCAGTGTGAAGACTTTTACAAAGCTGCATCAATTGCATTAAATGCGAAAGAGGATCATATATTTCCACTTTACAGTCGCTGTAAGAATAACAATCTTCCAATTTATAGTCGAAATCCGTGCTTCTTATGTACACAATCCTGCTCAAAACTAATTGTATAGGTGATGGACTGCTTCGAAACAAGCAAAATGACGTTCTACATAACTACCCAATTCAGAGTAATGTTTTCTCATGATAGAACTAACACAGACCCCTGGTATTTTTACATATGTGTTGCACAAGCCGTTAAAGAGAGATAATTGACTCTCAACATTACCTTACAGCTGAACACTGCGCACCGGCATTATTCACATTGATTGAATGCAGTAATGCTTGCGGAATTTCAAATGGGAATGCGGAACGCATGTATATGACTCGCAGAAACTTACAAACACTTGAATAACTTTGTACTCAAGGCTTTAATCAAACTTGGAGGCAAGCTGCGTTATATGCAGTTATTTCACTTTTACCAAACATGAGGTCACCTCGTCATAGTCGAAAGGTGATGCTCATGAGCATGGGTCAAACTTAAGTTAAGTCTTTAGGCAAGTTATTGTATTCTACAGCTCATAACTTTTGAATCCAGTATGCCCATTTGTGACCAAACTTGGATGGTAGATGTCCCGGGGAATTGAAGGTCACCGTCAAGGTCAAATGTTACAGCACGAGGGCTCGAAGAACTTTCGGAGCAATGTTAAAGTTTTGGTTTGTTTGTTGGTTTGTATAAATTTTTATATCACTCTAAATCGTGACCCAATCTAGATGGATGATGTTTTCAGAGCTTGCAAGCGTCACCTCAGTTGCAGCTTAAGCGTCACAGGCAGGGCGTCACACAGCCTTTAAATGAATGATTTGTTGTATATTAATGGGCGATTACACATTTTTGGCCTAAAATTACTTGGTGAATCCCTTTATTACCTTTATCCTGCTATAACATTCCCGAATTATTATTGTACCCATCCACTTGTACTTGATCCACTTGCAGTGGCAAACACATTTAGTTTGACAAATGCTTGAAATTTCCTCCTCACTTATCCTTCTTGCTTGTTCTTTGCTCCCGATTCTCATTTTGTTTCCCTTCACGTTCCCGGCCCTTCTTTTATGCTTCAACCGTATTTCAATATTACAGTAGTCAACGATGGAAATTTGGCCTTTCAGGTATTCCTGTGTCTTGATCGGCCAGACTATAACGGGAGAGAGGCAAAGTTCCGTTACTTCAAGTCCTTGAATTTTCATCAATCTCCAACCAAGTAAGTATTGATTATCACCTTACGTTTTGAAAGTTTTTATTTATTTAGTATATCTATATATTTATTGCCAATTTCTGGTTAAAGCTCTGCATTATCACTGGAACAATATTTAGAACGTTACTGTTGGCAAATTTCTTTTTGGGCTTGGGCTTGACTCAGCACTGCTCACTTGACCAAGGACAAGTGAAAGCTATCAAAATGCTAAGTTGTTACCATGAGTAAAATACAATTTTGCATGTGGGCAAGTAAAATTTTGCACCCACATTGAAATCTGTTTGTGGGCAGCTATCTGACTGTATTTGTTCTATCCTAATATCCTGATACTAAAGAGCATCGTCGACTCTGTAGTGCAAAACATTAGCTAAACACTCACAAAAAATAAGTTCCCCTTTTTGAAAATGCATAACTTTTTAACGAAATGGGTTTTAAGCAGAATATTGGCACGGAGTGTTTTTGCACTCAATAAGACTAAACTTCTGTGTGAAAATGTGATTGATCCGTCAAGTCGATGCCATGACGTGAGCGCGTTAATAAGGCAAAATGTCACTTTTTCAAAAGTCACAAGGGTCAGTTTGAGCGATATTGTCCGATGGCAGATTTTGGACAATTCTGTTTTCTGTTGAATGATTAGCGGTATTTATGTTTAATCAGCTCATCGTTTGACCCCTACATTCTTTTGCAATTTTTGCATATTTACGCCCTTCGTGGCTCAATTTAACATAGTCCATCAATCTCAATTTTTAAATTGTAAATCATATAGTTGTATTGAAAAAATTGAAATCCGATATTTTTCAGAAAGTGTATCTTACGACGTGTATGGACATAGAGGTTGTGTAACATGTCAGGGTATCAGTGAGCACCTTTATTATAAGCAAAAAATACCCATTATTTCACCATTTTTTTGGCATAGATTATGCACTCCTTGTGACTTTAAAAGCTGAAATATTTTGCCTTTAATCATGTCATCATGCATGTTTTGACGGCAATTAATTTATTTTCACACAACGGTTACGTCAAGGTGTTCCTGCCCAAGGTCCATTTTGCCTAACTTATTTCATTAAAAAGTTATATGCGCTACGTTGAACAACGGGGGGAACTAACTTTTTTGTGTAGTGTTTAGATTGTTACAACAGGAACAATGAATAAGTTCACAATGCCACCAGTCAATACCTATTTTCTGCATGATATGTCATGGTTGGTTGGAATGTCTATGCAAATCTGCACATTTGACGGAGACATGAAATCTCTTAAATGCGGTCTCAAACTCAGCAATTGACACTCCTTATAGTTTTGCCTCAATAATGTACCGGAAGTGATATGATCAACACCCATTATTTTATTTATTTACTTTATGTTTGGTTGTTGTACTTTTCTTCATGACCGTGGGGGGGGGGGGGGGGGGGGGCCAATAGAAGTCCTTAAATGCAGGGCTCTTGGAATGTGTTATTTTTTTCGTCTTACTATGTACATTTTTCTCTCGCGCTTGCATATATTTATGTAGGAAGGGGACAGCATGCGAGCTTCACCACACGGACGAGGCCTAGAGTTGATCGGGGGTTACGGCCAAGCCATTTGTCGTGGTCATTTGGATCGACGGACAATCACAGTAAGTGAAACATTTGTGATGGTTGAAGCGGCGATCGTTGAGTTCAATCCCTCAAGCAAAGCAGTGGACTTCTGCTTTAGGCAATTCTCGGCGCTCCTCGACGTAAATTACCACCGCGGTGCCATGCCGTGTGGGGGATCTGCAGCAAGGGTGCTACAGCATAAATCAGGTCCTCTATGGGTGCCTCAGCGTTTACGTAAGTAGTTTGCTTTTCAGGTTGCCATTAGTGATACATACATGTTGTAATTTTGTAATGTACTTCGAAAACTGTCAAAACAATTTTCTTTCATCGATGATGTTTAGGACAGTAAAATGATTGTCTTTATTGCTTTTTTTTTCTTTGGACATGCTGTTATGCTAGAACTGGAATAATCTTGTATCTAGCAATCAGACAGTGAAGAGTAAGTTTAGGTCATCATACAGGATTGCCAAAAGAATTAACAACTAGATCTTTAAATTTTCCGTGATATCATAAAGCCAAAGTGTCTTGTGATTGGATATTTTTTTGGGGTACAAATGATTGTATTGTCAGTTTTTTGGTGAACTTTGTCATTATGTTTCTCAATGTCATTTTACCACCTTTAGTATTTCCCTCCTGTATAACCTGCCACCGCTGCTCATAATATGTTATATATTATACAGATTATCACACTAGAATGTTGTTCGTGATTGGTTTTAGCCCTTCGTTCTTTGTTTTGCGACTTTTGTATAGGAAGAGCATGAAGAAAAAGCAGATGAATAGGATTGACGAGTGGCAGCCTTCATACCTTGAAGAGTATTCACGGGCCCTCTCATGTGTATTGATGAGCGTAATTTAATGTTATGTTTACTTACCAAAGCGTCAAGGTTCATGTCAATTTGGAAATTTTTTTTCATGTGGCAAGTAGGGGGAATAGGAGTTAGTTGGTGATGGAGTTTTGTTGAATAGTAACGTTTTGACAACAGTGTATCACTTTGTCACATTGTTGGAGATGTTTTGTAATTTTCCCCATGCAAGAATTGAAAGGAGACAATGAAAAGACTCGCCTGTAAGTGTCATGTGAACCTGATAAAATAGGCCATTTCTCTATTACACTAGGATTTTTTTCCTATTTGCCGATCGGGCTTGGGGAGGCGGTTTCAACTTCAAACAGTATTTAGGAAGTCATCAGTTATGCAAATTCTCTCTACTTATCCTGGCGGGACTATTATATCTCAATGTGATAATTAATCATAGTTCACTTGTATTGTTATGAATTTGTATGACTGAATAACACCAAACGTTATGACCATTTCGGTTTAAATCTCTAACAAGAAAGGCAAGAACTACTTAAACAATTTTCCTCACAATTCTACAGGATCCAAAATACTAGGACGCAAGATAAACTGCTTGGCCAGATTTAGTTGGCGTAGCTTTTGAAGGTCATGTTTTGCAGTAAATGTGAAAATTATGTATCTGTAATTTGATTTTGCTCTATATATAATATTAGTGTTCAATGTTTCCTCTTCTTATCTATTATTTTTTTTTATATAATTTTGTTCCCTATGATGTGTAATTCATATTATATTAATTAGTGTTGTCCGATTAAATTCGTAATAAAAAAATCTGAATAGATCTATTTTTAATTGTTATTGTTATCTATGTGCCTGTTCTCTTAATATTTCTTATTTATATAATTTTTTTAATTTGTCCATTATGATCTATTATTTTTATTAGTTTTATATATCTCTGGGAAATGTTTCTTGTATATACTATAAATTCCTTAATTATTATAATATTCATTTTTCCTTATTTTTCTCCTTTTATTTATTATATTGTTTCTTTTATAATTTTTTCATATCTTTTTATGGTATTTTTATATGGTCTTCTCTGGCTTATTATATCCATCTCTTAATTAATCTTTGATATATTCTAACTCTTTTATTCGTGTTTTGTGTGGTTTCTGTTCTTCTATTTTTTCTTAACATGTTTTCTGCTCACTGTGTTGCTTTATATTAAAGACCAACTTAATGTCAAGGGTGAGTGAACTTGCTTTAAAGTATATATGGCAGTAGATGTTACATTGACATGGTTATATCACTCACGTATAAGAATATTTTTAGATTTTGATAGACAGAAGTATATGAAAAGTGCTAAGCAGACGCTACTTCCTCCGTTCTTAAGAGGAAGTGCTCGTTTGTTACTCTATTTGATTCATGTAAATTATTTGGGAGTGCAGATGGCATTTTTTTATGACAGTTGGGCGATTTGGAAGAGTGTGTTTGAATTAATTCACTTTGGTGCGGAGCAAGTTTCCTTGTTATTATTTTGTTGTAAGAGTATAAGTCCAGTACGTATCTTCAGAGCGCTTTTGCCAATTTTATGCAATTTCATGCAATAAAAATATCTCTTAAGCCTGTCTGAACAGAGTTGGATGACAATCTTTATGCAATGGAGATTGGTGTGATTGAACCCAAATATTCTCGCAAGGCTTTTATTCAATTGTTGTCCGGATATTCTGTTACATATTTGACTCTTAGTACGTTTCTCAATGCTAATTATGAATGTTGCCGATCAGTTGATTTATTGATATTCAGCCTGAACATGTTGCCTCATATGCATTAAAATCGAATGATCTTCTTGTAGCTTTATGGGATACCCCATTTGTGTTGACCATTGCACATAGTTTGCCTTTGGCCTGCAGTGATGCTGACCTTGGTCTGTATAGGGCCTATATTTCCATATGTTCTTTGCTCTATAGTCATATCAGTTGCGCCTAAATAGATTAATGTTTTGAGTCTTGTTTAATTTGCAATGTTTATGAAATGTCTTAGAACATTTTCTGTCTCTAAAGGTTCAATCAGCAATATCATGTAATTATCCATTTAGGTTATGTATCAAATAGTAGCATGTTGAATGTGAAGAATCGTGAAGTTATCCCGTGGCGTCCATTCTCTC
>JZLH01S0103217.1:0-10435 GCA_001188425.1 Eucidaris tribuloides
TGGGGATAAAGTGCCTTACCCAAGGACACAACCGCCACGGCGTGGGCTCGAACCACGGACCACTAGGTCAGGAAGCCAAGCTGTTATCCACTACGCCATGACACCTCCCCGAGTTAGCGGTTCAATATGAATTTCAGTTAGATCACCCTTTTCCCCATCTTCATTCTAATTCAATTTGAACAATTGAACGACTTTTGGCAGATGACTAGACGTACAATCTGTATGGCCACTGCAATCAGTCCATCGGACCATCGTTCTATCGAGATGTAGACTAACCCACACCAGCATATTCAAAATGAGCAGTGGTGGATTGAAAACAAAAAAGAGGGTGAGAGAGAAGGAACAACAACAATAACAACAAAACTGAATAGACAAAAGTAAATCCAATTGATCAATAACATACGTTTATTTATCAAGTATCAAATTCTTCAAGAGAATAAAAACAAACGGTGTTGGTAGTAATGAATATTTTCAACGTAAGCACCAGTTAAGTTTTGGTATTTTTTTTATTTGAATGCTTTATGCCCAAAGGTCATATCACACCAATAACAGATTCTGAATATGTTTCATTTTTTTTTATTGATTAACGAAAAATCTTGGGGGGGGGGGCCCGAGATTTTCGACTATATTTTACAGGTTAGCATCCAAAGCGTTGATAAGGTGTTAAGGTTATCTGAATTATACCTCAGCAGATTCTGATCTTTCTGCTGAGGTATAATTCAAATAACCTTAACACCATATAAATGCTTTTGATACGATACTTTAATAGCAAAAAACACCAACAAAAAACAAAACAAAAACGAAAGACATTCAGAATCTGTTATTGGTGGGATATGACATAAAGCTTTCAAATAAAAAATAAAAAAATCGTCTAAACTAAACTTGCGCTTTAACGTAAGTTACACCTAATTGAAATCAGGGGCTGGGGCCATAGTAAAATATTACGGGGGCGTCAGGAATCTGTTCCACAGTCAAACCACTGCCAACCTATATAGGCGACGAGGGAAAAAAATTGCTTCCAAGGTCCACTGGAAACTAGTTTCACAGCCGAATAATAATCGTTCAAGGCCAAGCAGCGACGCGACAAGCCCAAAACAGGGCTTTTAAGTCCGCCGGAAACCGGTTTCACGGTCAAATGGTCAAAATATTTGATTCGACAGTGCCCCAGTATGTTTGAGACGGGAAATCTTTTTATAGGGGTTGGGGGAAGAGGATCCTCCACCCCCCCCCCGATTATCATCACTTTGAAAAAATAGGAGCGGCCGCCCCGCCCCCCCCCCCGCATGTGGCGCCATGCCCATCCTAGATATACATATAAGTGTAATATTAACATCGCACAAACATTGTCTGTATCAAACCCTTTGATTATTCATTATTTACAATTTCAGAGTTTTGTTGCTGAACCCCGTTTTTCACAATCTGTAAATCGTGATGTATCAAAGTGATTAACCCGTTTTCCTGACAACCCCGGGCAAAGTTCTGTCATAATTATTAATGGTTTTTCAAACAATCACTGAAGGGTTCTACCACGTTTTAAAGAGTTGCAACTATTAACATCCACGCCTTTTATGAAATGACTCATCTATTATGCCAGCACACATTTATATGGAATTTGAATATAATCCTAACTGGTAAATAGTTTTTGATGCAAACATTATTATAGCTGGGTTCAAATCAACAATACGTCAATGCATTATCAAACAAGTTCAGACACTGGTATTTATGTGGAATAGTCGTCAAACTAAAATTGACATCAGACAAAAATAATTTTGCGCTATCATTAGATCAATTATTTTATCACACTGGTAAAAAGAGTTTTTTTTTTAAAATGACTTATCGCGGTGACATAAAAGAAATTACTATTGTACTGCTTCATGGCACCATCACCAATTACAATTTATACTTTGAACAGCTATAAAATAAAGCTACCTTATACGCATTCGCACTTCAGAAAGTTTACTTATGCTTGATACAAACCTAGTTTAGAAACACTTAGCAATCTTCTTGATTCAATATTTTTTTTCCAAAGGTGTCGCGTAACTTTCGATGAATGTTTTTATGCGATACACTTTCAGTTACCAATAACTGTTGCATATACAAACCGACTTTTGCACACACTCGCGCAATGCGTAGTATATGGCAGGGGAGGATTGCGGGGGTTCGTACACCCCCCAAAGTTTTTTTTTTCAAAGACTGTTTTAGAGGGCCTTTTCACCACGTTCACGATTGATATAAATGCCAAAAAAAATGATCGGGTATATTTTAATCACATGTATTGCTGTTATTTCAACGTGAAAGGTCCAACCAAAATCTATAATTCCGACCCAATCCAAAAAACAAAAAACAAACAATAAAAACATCCTGGATATCTTCTTGTGACAGGTAGACGAATAAGTCTTCATTTTCCCCTTTTCCCCTTTTATATCATTTTCAATGAACCTGAATGGAGGTGGCTTTGTAAGGACATTCTTGATATGGTAGTGATGCTTTTCGCCACAACCTCGCACATAGCTCTTTTAGCTCTAGAGAATTGCAAATCAGAGTGATTCTAACAAGAAGCATTAACTTTCCCTTCCTTGTCGAATCTTTCGGCTGTCCATGGCGCATGACCATTTTTTGTTGGCGCGCGGTCAATGAGCATTCCATTGTGTCACAAAACTTGATTAGTATGGACAGTATTTCAAAGGATTAAATTTAGCCTGAATTGCCAATGGGATAAGCATTGTTTTCGTCCAATGTCTCCGTATAGTTGATATCTTCCAGGGCAGAATTATGACGCACATCGTGACAGGTTTCAGGAAGTGATTTTGCCATTCGTGCCCTTGCCATCGCCATGTTCCTTAATTGCTTCTAGGCGACGCTCTGATGAGGCGCTGAATTGATGGAATAACGAGGCATGGGTATCACATCATGAAGAGGATGTCTTGACTTCTCTTCCCCGTCACCGTGACTGGTGGGAGTCCTCTTGATGATCTCCATAATCCGATGAACCACCTGACATATGGAAGACATATCTTCCTCGTCGTGATATAGATGAGCTACTGCTGCAAGTGCTTGCGCAAGCATGTACATGACGTCATCGACATCCTTGAGTAAGTTCTGTGGGCTGACACGGTTGAGAACGTCGAGGTATTGGAGGAATACGCTGTGTAAATCCCTAGACGGGAATACATGCTCGCCCGCCAAGGCACATCCACAGATTACCTCAGTCAACACTCGGAGTATGGTACCAGATGGGACAACACATGCTAACTCGCATTTGAAGGCGTAGCTTACAACGGCCAAAGCCCTTTCCCATTCCTGATGGGCGCACAGACCCAAAATTAATGGCTTCCAAAGGTACCATTTCTTGAGCTGATTTGGAAGCAATCTCTCAAGGATGAGGCACGCCCCCATTTGCAGAGAATCTTCATCATCTTTCATCTGCTCCAGCTGACCCATTGTCGTACATTCGGTATGGACTTCTAGCAAATCCTGAAGAGGTGACGCTTTCTTAGAAACCACTTGACTCGCGTCTTCATAACGAAGCTTCATCGCCTTTTCAAGCATTTCATACCCACACATCCAACTCCACCCTTGCAGGATTTCGGTGGCTCCACAAAGTTCAAAGGCAGATATCCGATCTGCCTTTGAAACGAGCGATTCAAATGTGACCAGGTACTCAACTAATTCCCTCAGACCGCGAAGAGCGGCGCACATAAGTGGATCCAGACCGGCTGCATTCTTCTGTAGTCTGGCACCGTGTTCTATCAGTGATTTAGTGATGGCCTTTCTATCTTCCATTCTGTCAAAGGAATAACAACTGATTCTCATGTTTGGGGGTATAACTTCCTCACCTTCACAAACTAAGTGCAAAGCTGTGTTTCCGGTGTCGGGGTACGTCAAATTGGGGTCTGCTTTACGCTCTAGCAGTTTGGCAACGTCTTCGGGTCTCTTAAAAAAGCATGCATTCCTCAGCGGAGTGTAGCCCCAGCGGTCCACGCGATCCACATCTCCGCTGTCATCATTGCCACGGCTCTTCTTGTCAAGACGGTTGATTTTAGAAGTGGTTTCATCCATGCTGGCTAGATCTGGTACTAGTCCACTGTTCAAGCGTGATAGAAATTCGAACCCGATGAAAAGAAGTTCGTGTCCTGAGGCTGCTAAAACTTTTATGAAAAAAAAAATAGAATTTGCAAACCGCTCCGAATAACTCTGTTCGGTCACACGAAGTATGACACTGCCGGCGCTGATCGTAATACAATGCATTTATTATGTTTGTTTATCTATCGACCGCCTGATTTTTTGTTTAGTCATACGAATACGTGCAGTTATAAATGGCAGGATATTTATAGAATCACGAGGACTTTGTTCTCATTGGAAAAGATGCTATCGGTATTATAGACACTTTGATGCACCCATCATTTACGAAAGAAGGTACTCATTTAACAAGCCCCAAGTCGGAAAGCATAGACAGTATTGGTGAATGAAGGGTTTGCAGAGAGAATTTACGATGCCGAACAGGTTTGCTGTTACTACTGTACTACCAGAATAGTAACACAAATTTCACTCTACTGAGTAGTAAGTTGAGAAAGCGAGAAAATTGTTTCAGAAAAACATGCCGAATCATTTTTTTGTATTTTGCTGTTACATAGTTCAACCAAAAGCGAGAGGATTTAAAAAAAAATGAAAAATGAGAAAAAGTAAAAATCTGTTTAAATCCAATAGGGTGGTTCTCTACACCGTCATTAAAACAAACAAAAAACAAAACAAAACAAAACAAAACAAAACAAAACAAAACAAAACAAAATAGCAGAGTTGCCAGTTTAAGAATCCTCCATTTAAATAAGAATATATAAACGTTGAACATTCATAACTCTTGAACAGTTCAACCAAATTTGCTCAAACTTTCCCCATTTTCTTTCCCTCGAAATTCTATATTCCCTGGACACACATAAATGTCTGGGTTTTCATTCCCATCTAATATTTTCCCTAGGCTTAGTCTTACCCAATACAAATGTAGCATTGCAATTCTTAACCCTGTAAATGTACTTAGAGATCATATTCTTCTGTTCTTGATTGCGAGTGTAATGGCAATATAGATTATAGACACTGACTGTAACTTTCACCCACCGATTAATGGCATTTAGTGGGGTGCAACCATTCCAGAGGCTGCTCAACACAGCATTGATTGAACTTTACTAGTATGAGGTTTTGACCTCATGAATCATGATTTGAAGCCAGACTAGTTTTAAAAGCTTTGTTGCGAAAGAAAGGAAGATGGGAAATGTTTGAATTTTAATCTTGACTGGCCTTGAATTTCTGAAATCTGACTTTTAAGCGGCAAGGCTGTGTGATATGTGAAGATTTATGTGAATCTTCATGTTATTATCAGGGATATGATGGTATGTTATCCATGTGGTCTGCCACCAAAATTGCAGTAACATTCAATTTGTTGCTGTTTTAACTTCTTGATAAGAAACTGAAATATTTGTATGTCTCTGTTTTATTTTAATAATACTGATAATAATAGCTGCTTATATAGCGCATAACATTCAAAAGAATCTCTATGCGCTTTACACAATTTGTTACAGTACTATAAACTACAACATAAATATCAATTACAATTAATCATAACAAACTAACAAGAAAAGAGATACGTTTTCAAAGATTTGAGGAAGGTGTGAGTACATGTGATGGCCCTAAGTTGATTTGGTAGTTTGTTCCAGAGCACAGGTGCTGCTGACTGAAAAGCCCGATCCCCATATGAACATGTGTTGGTTGTTGG
This sequence comes from Eucidaris tribuloides, assembly GCA_001188425.1. NCBI lineage: Eukaryota > Metazoa > Echinodermata > Echinoidea > Cidaroida > Cidaridae > Eucidaris > Eucidaris tribuloides. The sequence continues at coordinate 5,768 of JZLH01S0103217.1, forward strand.
TACAATTAATAAATTCTGGCCTGAAGATCGAAGATTTCTTTGTGGAACATATTCCACAATCATGGTGGACAAGTATGTTGGGGACTTATTAACTAATGTTTTATGGCACAGTGCTAAAATCTTGAATACAATTCTTTTATCTACGGGTAACCAATGCAAATGTGACAACAAGGGTGTTACATGGTCCCTCCATTTTACACGCACGAATAACAAGTCTGGCGGCGCAATTTTGAACAATGTTGAACAAATTTAAATCTGTGTTGTTGTTATGTGTTTGTTTATCCAATCGAACGTCTAAAAATTAAATGAATGCTGTACAGAGTAATTGGTTTAATTGACATAACACTGTGATTACGATACTTCTTATATCACAGGCTTTTTTAGAGATATAAATGCAAGTCTAGAATATGTATCATGTATATGATCAACTCAGTATCACCATTGTACTTGGTAGAATGTATCCTGTTTCTTTTAATTCTGTATTTAGAATTAATGCCAAATGATTCATCACACATAAATTCAACAAGCAAATTTCACTTGAAGTCATGGTATTCATAGATGAACAGTTGATTAAAAGACATAGACTGACCTTCAACAAAAATGAAAATATTCCACTTATGCAGTGTATTTTACGTTCTCTATATTTCAACCTCCCATTAAATGCACCACGGTTACTTTTGCATTGACATTGTGAAGGATAGGACTCGATTTAAAACAATGGGAATTATGGGAAATGTGATACATAATTCGTTTACCAAACTCAACCTTTATATCATTTCTTTATATATTTATTTTTTGGTTTTATTCTTGGATTATGACAAATTCAAACTATTCTCAAAGACTGCGTATGTGTGTGTGTGTGTGTGTGGGGGGGGGGGGGTCTGTGTGTGAATGCAGAGTGCACTGTGTGTGTCTGTCTGTGTGTGCCTGTGTCTGTGTTTTCGTCTGTCTCTATGTACACATATTGCTGTTTAGGTATGTGAGTAACATTGAGTGTACATCCATTATTATTAATTATTCATACCAAAGTTGTCTCCTTTGCAGTTGAAAAGAAATTGACATTTATTATACCCTACGTAATCGAGTGGAAACCTTCCACCCCATCCTAAATAAAAAGGGGAAAAACAGAAAGTCAAAAAAAAAACATACCATCAGTATGGAAGAAAATAAATGTACTGATGTTGCTCTTTTCTGGGATGGGGCCTAATCATTAACTCACCCCCCTTCCCCTCCGCTAGCCGTCCGACGCCCCTGGTGAACACAGTTATCCAAGTCTGGGAAGAGTTGAATGACTTGTGCAGTTACCTCAGTTCATGTTACAGATGGCGCTGTTAAGATTAATCGTTTGGATAATATTATGATATTACTGAATAGTGAAGACACCAAAACTCAAGCGCAATTGTCCGATTTGTACTCGGGACAAAACGTCTCAGTAATTTGAAATAAAATGGTATCTAAATGATGTGTCGATGTAATAACAATAATTGAGTCTACTTATTGTGTAACCTGTATAAGAACGAGACCCCACCACAGGCCACACTATTCTTAGTTCAAAGCACCTAATTGAAGACTGTAATCTCTCAAGTATAGAGGATAAGACCTTACGTCTGGAAACCAGATTACCAGACCACTTTCCCGTTTCTAACTTTGCGTAGAGTTACGTAGCGACTCATGACAAAAATCGCACACAGTCGGCGTATTCCCTGCGTAGGTTTACGTACGGTTGCGTAGTGTGTACACAGTGCTTTGCGTATAGCAGGCGTAAAGTTACGTAGAGTTGCGTTTAGTTCCTTACAGTGTGCATAAACACCGATCAAACAGCTATTAACGCTGGCATCATGATTATGGTAGCCCTTCCCGCTATTCCAACCGATGTTTTCTTTTTTGTTAATTCCATGCAGTTAATTCAATCCTTTCCTGCTACTCGAAACACATAGCAAAATAATCCGTTGTAAAGAACGAGCAGGAGAAGAATTATTGCCTCTACTGCACCCTTTGTTCTTCCTTTTTGACATTGTGCAGTTATTAGAGCAGAAATAATTAAATTTTGTAGTGCACAGTTAAATAATCTCACTCATTACTTTTTATTGTTTTTACTGGTCCAAAGTATGGGAATAGTTTAAAAGTTAGTCCCAAAGAATCCCCCAGTTTTATGTCATTTAAAGGCAAATAAACTATTTTTGATATGACCTTACAAGACCCGGTAGACCCTCCTATAATTAGACCTTTAAATTTTATCGAATAAAATACACATTTGTGATGCCTTTGTCTGTCTTGACCCTTCGTGATGTTTGTTTGTTTTGTCTTATATAGTATGTGTATGTGTAGTTTTCCTCATAGTCTCCTTTTCTAAAACACAGCAAGTTCTTGTATTGAGTCCCTATAAATTACTTAAGTATGCTTAAATTTGTGTTTTCTAATCGTATATTATTGTTTTGCATTTGCTTTTCTCAATTGTTTTTTTTCCTATTGTGAGCATGAATATAAAAATACAACATTAAAACAAAATGCTTTAATTTTTTTCTGAGTGGTCCAAAATAGTAAAAGCCTGCTTTTTAGTGGATCAGACTTTTCCATTAAATTTCAAATATAACTTATATGATTTTTTGGTATTTGGTTTTATGATATTGATTTCTGTATAACACTGATTGTAATATAATGCCATTATGGCCAACTAGCCCACATAATAAAAAAATATACTTTTGATTTGTTTACGGACCAAGTTATTGTACTCTTTCAAAATTATAATTACTTGAATAACTGTAATATTCATGAATGTAATGTAACGCCATGAAAAAATTGTATTGTGTTGATCTATAGGCCTAAGTTTGATGAAAGTAAATGTTTATAGAAAAAAGGTTAAGCAGCGATTCAAAGTTCTGTGGGACGAATTCCAACAGAAATCAAGCATGAAAAGATTTTTGTTGAAACTTGGGTAGGGTAGCATATCGTTGGGTAGAAATGGCGCACAGTAACGTAGAGTTGCGTAGACTTACGTAGAATTGGCGCACAGTAACGTAGTGTTGCGTAGATTTGCGCACAATCTTCGTCCCAGTGATCTGCGCCGAGGGTACGCGAAAAAAATTAAACATATTTGATTTTTTGCGTCCTTCTCACGCATCGCTCCGCGTATTCTTACGTACGGTTGCGTACGGACAGCGTATAGTTGCGTAGAGTTACGTAGTCGCTACGCAACACTACGAAACTCTACGCAACTCTATGCGAAGCCCGGTGTGAAACCCCCTTTAAGGACGTTCAGTTATTTTTGTGCGCATCCTAGCCGCGCATGTTAAGGCCACCGCACACTACACGACTTTTGTCGTACGACTGCACCGACTTGGATCCGAAATAAAAACAAAGCTTATATTTCGTACACGATCAGTCTTTGTTTTTTATTTCAGATCCAAGTCGGTGCAGTCGTACGACAAAAGTCGTGTAGTGTGCGGAGGCCTTTAAACACACGCCCTGGACTGCACAACTGATGGATCACTGTGCGCGCGGTGCAAGGCCGTGCATGGTTGGGCGCTGTGATTGACGCGCTGCTCTCAGTACACGGCACTCTTTCACGTGTCCAGATTAAGAGAGAAAAAGCTTGCGATTGTGTACGATATCTGAATATCTTTTTTCTTGTCGAATATTTCTACATCTTTAATATACTTTCCTGTAAAGTTTGACGAAAATGGCATGGATTTTGAATGAAGCGTGATATTGCATTCACCCCTATCTTGGATTAGATTCCCAGCCTTTTAGGCGAGATTTTACTGTTTTCGAGCCCATCCGCCGACATTAATGCGCCAATAGCTCGAAAACGAGTACACGGACCACCATTTTTTTATGTTTCTACCTCTTCAGTATACTTTCTTCTGTAACTTTGCAAAGTTTGATGAAAATGAGGTGGATTTTGAATATAGAGCAGTATTATTTTGTATTTTTTTAATCTTTATATAGATTGCAAGCTTCTGTGGGTAAGTTTTGGTGATTTTTGCACTCCTCTCCCCATGTAAGGGCGTCTCTAGCTAAAAAAAAAAAAAAAAAAACCAGTACGTGGACCCACTGAAGTATAAAAGCTTTCTACACCTTCAATAAACATTCTTGTACCAACCTAAAAATTCTGATGAAATTTACATGGGTGTTGACAAAGTCATGGGGATTTAAAGTCACCGTTGTTAAATCATGACGCTTAACAAAGGCCTAAATCTTGTGATTACATCATTCTACCTGACATCCAATCACGGCGAACTTCAGAGTCCCATAGAAAAAAAATAAGCACATGAAATGATACAATTGTTTGCATATTTGGCTTTCACATTAGGACCAAATTAACTCTATGCAAACTGCAAAGTTTGGTGAAAATGACATGGACTTCACTTTAACTGGGGAACGTCCTTACGGTGTATCAAGGATCATACAACCACTGACATACAAATGTATATATCGATAACGTACACATTTAAACCTAATTACAAGCAGACAAACACACATATTGATACAGAAAAGCCTACATTCCAGCATATGTAGGCCTACACACACACACACACACACACACACACACACACACACACACACACACACACACACACACACACACACACACACACACACACACACACACACACACACACACACACACACACACACACACACACACACACACACACACACACACAC
>JZLH01S0103218.1:0-13464 GCA_001188425.1 Eucidaris tribuloides
TTATAAGCTGAAAATGAGATTTTGGACAAGGTCATTGACCTTTGACCTTTCACCTTGACCTTTCACCCCTATGACTCTACCAAACTATTTGTCTTTTGTTTTTTAACCTAACCACCAAATTATATCAACAGTGAGCACTCCTAACTGAAGTTATAGGCAGAAAATGGCATTTTAGGACAAAGTTCATTGACCTTTGACCTTTGACCCTTGACGGATTTGTCCCAAAATCTAATCAATTCATCCTTGCCTAGTGGTCTAATCTTGGTCCAAGTATCATTAAAATCTCTCGAGCGGTACTTCAGTAATCTTGTTCACAAGAAAGTGTGGACGCACGGACGGACAACCCGAAAACATAATGCCTCCGGCTCCCTTAAGGGGGCGGAGGCATAAAAACATTTCACCAACCTATGGGCATGTAGTACATGTAACATTTTATGAACATTGCGTATTTATGAAATATATGTATTATAAGCAGACTTGCAGAGTGACCATGACTTATCTCTTAAAGATTTTCTGATGCATTTTATCACTTTAGACAGTATTTACCTGTTTGGTGACTGGCATGAGGAAGAAGAAACAGTGGAGTCGGACTTCAAGGTGTAGTACAAGGAGACAGGTGTCGGCCAAATCTTGGAACTCGTGAGCAAGGGAGATGAGGGAATGGAGCAGGCTCATGTCAACGGGAGGGATTTCCTACAAATAGAAACAGAATGAAAGCAATTAAATAAACAATATGTCAGGAAAGATCAAAAAGATTTAAGACACTATTTACTGAAATATCTTTAGTTCACATTGAAGGCAGGGCATCTCTTTTGCATGCCTAAATATTAACATTATGTAAATACACTGGTATACAGAAGAAAACACCATCTAAGAAACTTTAGCAAAGTAAAAAACCTGGAAACTCAGTTTTAGTTGAACCATATTGACCGTAAGACTTTGATTTGAAATATTGCCTCCTACAGACAAAAATTCCTAGCAGAGAACATACACTAAACGGCAATTTTCTTTTTGCACATTTTTCAAATTTCAGGTAATTTCTGATCTTCAGATATCACAGACATGTCCTTCATAAATGCCTGAGGGCATGAGTGATGTTTTGCTGTGCTGCAGGATGGGTGCAAAAGAGATTACCCTAATAATAAATAATATATATGATCCCTCAAAGGCAAAAATCTTAAATGCTTATTTTTATTCTCCATGCCTCATCTCATCAGTTACCAACAACTTTTTGTCAAAAAGCAATCTAGTTTTAGAAAGGTATGGAGTGTAACCTCCTTTCCTTCCTTCCTTCTTTCCTTCCTTCCCTCCCTCCTTCCTTCCTTCTTTCCTTCCTTCCCTCCTTCCTTCTTCCCTTCCTTCCTTCTTTTCCTCCTTCCCTCCTCCCTCCTTCCTTTCTTCCTTCCTTCCTTCCTTCCTTTCATCCTTTCTTTCTTTCTTTCTTTGATTCATTTATATTCCTTTACTTATTCATTTATCTATTTATCAATGTTTTCGTTCAATTATATATTTATTATTATTCATCCATTCAATCAATTAATTTTTGCTGATTTTATTTCCTCTATCTTATTTACATTGTTTTATTTATCTATTTATATATTTATTCACTCATTCATTCATTTTTTACTGCACTTTGTTTGTATTGTTAAAATACGATTACACTACCAGTGATGGGTTGCAGAGTACATTGACTTCGTATTAAAAACCATTATGATAGCATACCGCAAATGATGTTTGTCTATCTCTCACTAGGCAAACCCATTTCCTAGATGAGAAGGAAGGAAACATGAATAAACAAACAAACATAAAACCAAATTGACCAATGGAAGATGGTACGTATGCCATAAAATAAGCTGTGCAGTGCACATACTACAATGATAAATGTGAGGCTACATCATCAGTTGTCTCGCCTAACGCGTCCACGAAGCTTATTCTAAGACACAGGACAAATCATCAGCGTGAGGCAAAATGAAAGGTGAAATGAAGGATGGTCAGAGGGATGTGCAGGGCATGCATTGTTGTGAGACGAAGGGAGAATGTGAAGACCTCCTGCAGTCAATGGGTCCTGTAAGGATAGGGCCAGGTGATAGAGGAGCAGCTGAGATTGGATGGACATGTGGCTAGAAGGCAGAGACCACTGGCTCCAGAAGTAATATTGAATTTCCCAGTTGCTGGAGGATTCCGAGTGGGATCCCCGGCATGACAGAGAGGAACCAATCAAAGAAGACAGAAAAGCACCCAACATATCCCACACATTGACCGACAACAGACAGGACACGTCATGAAAAGAAACCATACAGGAAATGGTACTGTCCGACCCACAGTAGTGGGAAAAATGGACTCTAAACGATGATTGACGATGATGCTGTTACGTGAAATATCTTGGTGTTCGGAGGACAGATGGAGTTGAAAAAGTAGCACATTTGAGAAACGTCATAACCTCAGTAAAATGGTCTTAAGATCCAAATGTCTTACTCAAAATCAATGATAATTGATAATAATGTAATCATTGAAACAAAAACCAATGACATTTTGCCAATGATTTTCAAGAAATTAACCATCGCAAGTGCTGCAATCATTCTGGGCCACCCTGTATGTAAATAAATAACTACTGACAGTATTACAAAGAATATGACTTCCAATAATATCCTTCATATGGCACAGGAAACACGGAGGGATCACCAAGCCCATAGTTTGGTGATGGAGCATTATAATACCCCAGCATGCTTCTAACCCATGCAGTAGAAATACTCACAAGGCTTTCATGTAAGTTGGCCAGTAGTCTTAGGGATCCCAGATCTGTCAGCACCTCATGGTTCTGTAACAACTTGTCTCCTAAATTAGTGACAAGTAACTCTGATTCCTGGAAACAAAAACAAGCACATATCAATATTTACAGTTCTTTCCCAGCAGTCTACAATATAGGCCCCTACTGTCCTGGCATTGAGTAACCTAACTCACCAATGGTGATGAGTTAATTGGGGTAATTAGATTTTAATTTTGTGTAGGAATCAGACAATAAAGACATGTCAGTCCCTTCTTTCTGAGGGTTTTAGATGGTGCACAAACAGCCACAGATTTGGGTACATCTATAAACTTGCCAATTATGCTAGTTTTCTCACTTTTGTTAATGCTATCGTTTTTATATTTCATGCTTTGATACATACTCCTCATCTTTGCAGCACAATATTTGTCACAGAAACAATTACTAATGGTTAAACCAAAACTTGACTCTCACTTGTATCTGAATATTCATGCATGAACAAACACATCCATAGCTCTTCTCCCAAACCCCCATGTCATGTCTTGTGACATATGTTCAAAATCCATCTAATATGTACTGTCCATTCTCATGCATTGTTTTAACCTACTTCGGACAACTTAAGTCCTACAAAGTCCAGTATACTTTGAAGTAGACCCAATTTTTTAATGGATTTTGCGAACACATTCCTTACCACAAAAATGACAGAAAAATGAATACAGGTCATCAAATGATTAGTAAACTTTTAAAAAGGAACTTCACTGACAATGAGTTTAACCACTATCATCTACTACTACTACAACAACTACTACTACTTCTATGACTACCACTACTACGATGACTACTACTACATCTACATCTACTACAACTACTACTACTTCTACTACTTCTACTACTTCTACTACTACTTCTACCACTACACTTACTATTATTGCTATTACTACAACTACTACTACTACTACTACTATAACTACCACTTCTATGACTATTACTACTCGGACTGCTACTACTACTTTTACTACTACTATTTTTTACTACTACTACTACTACTACAACAACTACATACCTGCCAAGCAGTACAGATCTTTCTGGGCAGTTCCGGTCTTATTACAGTTATTAGGCGGTACGGTAAACAATAAACAGGTTACATAATAAACAAAATGAGATTGAACCAAATATTTTCTTATGAGAAAAAGTATGAATAAAACAAACCTTTTGTTCCATCACTCACCAGTGAATGTAAACACATCATTTCCATTACAATTTGGGCATTGCATTAAAATCACTATTGTAACCAAGGCATTTGGTTCAGTAGTTCCATTTATTTTGGTCATTCATGTTTTATTCTTATTATTATCTATGTTTTTGTTGTTGAGCGCACCGCCTAGTAACTTGAATAAGAACAGAACAGCCCTGGAGAAATCTGTACTGGTTGGCAGGTCTGCAACTACTACTACCACTACAACTACCACTACTATGACTATTACCACCTGACTACTACTACTACTTTTACTACTACTACTAAGACTACGTCTTGAATCTGGATGACCCCACCCACCTTCTCATTCCTCTCCCTGATATCTTCGATGGTCTCCGGCACCGCATCCACCGAGTCCCTGTCGGCCTTACGCTGCTCCTGCAGGTTGATCCAGTTGGGTAGGAAGCGGAGGCACTGATTGATGCCCGTATCTTTAACCCAGCTAGCACTGAAGATCCGCTTGTCCTCAGCCTCGGGTTGAACCAAGCCTGTTAGACCAGCAAGGACAAAAAAAATTAGAACATTCAGAGACAATATGGCGTACATCTTTCTTTTTTATGGGAGGGGGGACTGTGTCCTTTAGCCAGCTGGCACAGGTTGAACCAAACTTGTCAGATCAGCAAGGACAAAAAATGCAACATTCAGAGACAATATGGCATACATCTTTCTTTTTTATAGGCAGAGTGGGGTGAGGTGAAGGGGGAGGGAAATCTGTGTCCTGAACACAGCTGGCACTAAAGATAGTTTTGTCCCCTGCCTCAGGTTGAACCAAACCTGCTAGATCAGTGAGGACAAAACAATAACGAGATTTAGAGACAATACGGGGTACATCTTTCTTTTTTAAGGGCAGGGCGGGGTGGGGAGGGTGGGGTGGGGGGAATCTGTGTCCTTAAACCAGTTGGGACTGAAGGTCCTTTTGTTCTCTGCCTCGGGTTAAACCAAACCTGTTAGATCAGCAAGGATAAAACAATTACGAGATTCAGAAACAATATGGCATACACCTTTCTTTTTATATGGGTAGGGTGGGTGGGGAGGGGGAAACTGTGTCCTTGACCCTGCTAGCACTGAAAATCCTCTTGTCCTCTACCTCGGGTTGAACCAAACCTCTTAAATCAGCAAGGACAAAAATTAGAAGATTCAGAGACAATAATCATTTTGTTTCCGGGTAAGTGAAGCACATGACAGTTCTTCAGAATGTAGGAATCATTATTCAAAATCTATAAAAGGATGTTCACAGAAAGTATTATTTTCTTTTCCGATTTCCCACATAATAGATGGGCAAAATTGACTTCACTCATAACAAGGGATGGCCCCCTTTTATAATAGTGTCCACACGATGAATAGTCTTCTGATTATGAAGATCCCCCCCCCCCCCCCAAGATCTCCCTGTGTTTCTGTACAATATTTTGACCAGAGGAAACTAAAGTTTCTCCTTCTTATGTACAAAATGGGCATAATACTATATAACAGTCCTTTATCAAAGTAATTCTTTCAGAGATGTCATAGGGAGCATTCCAAATTTCCTGAAATCAAGGTGCAAGGGAGCTGAGCGACCAAGTGGGGAGGGGGTGGGGGGAGAGAAGGTGTGGGTGTCCCCAGTCCAAGATTGTGGAGCTTTTTTGTTTTCAATATGTACTTGTCGGTTCTGGTGCATACCCAAGAGGGTATTTTCACATATTTCTGCAAGCAATATTCCTGTGTTTAATTGAATATTGGGTATATAGTCATACTGTAATCAGCTTTACAAATGCTTCTGGATTAATTAAAGTAATGGTAATAGGTTCAAGGTTTTCCTGGACAAGCCCCCGAAGTTTGTGAATGCTTTGTACAGTTTGTACAAAAGAATGTTATTTGGTTTAACTAATAGCAACAGGCTTTCACACACAATTTACATCCATAATATTACAACAAATAAGGATTTTTATTGCCTGTTTGTTGGAAATTTCTGGAAAGTTTTCCCCTTCACAGAAAAATCTGGAAATTTCTGGAAAAGTGGCATCACTATTAATTCTTAACGTGCCGAAGTCACAGATCTGCACCAAATAATACACATAAAATTCATAGAGGTTTAAATCTTTTGGCATGTTAAGAGTTAAAATGTCCCTTTCAAGATTTCCAAGCCCAATCACCTCTGTACGTGGCATAGCAGGTCTCCTTGTAGTCTTGCAGGATATTGCACAGCATGTTGAGGAACTGGTCAGCGTAGGACGGCAGGTCAGTGGTCAGCTGTCGGAGGGAGGTCACAGCCTTGTCCATGGTCACCATGGCCTGCAGGAGGGGGCAGTGGGCGTTCAGGGTCTTCTGGGTCTGGGCATCAACCAGCGACTTTTAACGATTCACTTCCTGTAGGTCATGAGCACAGTGAGAGAATATATTCAGATACAATGCCATATTTATATGAATACCTGCCAACCCTGAACCCTAAGAAATACGGACAAAATTTGGTGTAAATTTGAAAAATAGGGACATTCTTAAATATCCTATGCATTACAGATATTTCCAAAAATAGGGACACCATCTAAAACATGGGTAAAAAGTGCATTTTTTGGGCCAAAAACAGGGATTGTCCCTGGAAAATAAGGACAGTTGGCAGGTCTGTATATGTCATATTTAAAGGTGAACTTCAGGTTCAATTCATGTCCTAATTTGGCAGTCTACACACAATTATAGGCACAATTCTTCAGGCATAGGAGGTGTGAAAAGGTGTTTTTACATCAACCCAATGAAACTCCAAGCTCAAGATATTTTAATGATCACAAATTAGCCCGCTAATTCATTTCTTATCCACATCAGCTTGAATGTAAACATGTTACTGATTCATGTTGTGACTGTTCAAAGCTGTAGTTTATGATGTCAGTATTGCTACGTTAGAGTTTAAAGACACTATTTTACACTGTGGAAGCTTGTTAAAAAATTGTCAAACTTTGATATCTGACCTATAAGACAGTGTTTGAATGAACAAATTAACACCTTAAAACACAAAACTTTAGATTGTTAAACTGTCCATGGCAAAACATGTACAGATACATATTGCTATGTGAATTTATGTCCTGGTGACAGATTAAGTTAACAGCTGCAGTAAATGAGAGACTAACCTTTGGTAGCTGCTTGTAGATCTTCATCAATGTCTGATAGCAGATAGCCAAGGAAGATGTCTTTAACAAAATCACTCACAAAATGATGTAATGTACAGTGATTCCTGATAGAGAGAAAAACACAAAGACAATTCAGTGTCAGGTTTTATTTTATTAATAATGAAGACAGCAAATAAAATTTGGCTGCCTTCATTATTTATAAAAAATTTGTTTCCCAGTCAGTTTTCTTTCTATTTAATGCACCATTTTCAAAAAGCTGGTTTCCTATTGAGAAATCCCTGCTCTGTCACATGCCAGGCTGCATCAAATCAAAATTGGGCGTGATCCCCGGGATAAGTGCGCATGAAGGTATGGCTTCTGACTGGCGCCCCAGCAAAGAAGTTGGTTAATTAGGGACAAACCCCACCGGAGGGCTGAATAGGTTAGGTGGTAGAGTACTGGACTTGATATCCAGAGATCGCTGGTTCGAATCCCACTTCAGCCAAATTATCTTTGCTGCCTTCATTACTTACAAAACATTTGTTCCCAAGTCAGGTTTCTTTCTTTTTAATGTTTTATTTTATTGTATCATACTGATTCAGCAAACCATGCCACGAAAAAATTACTTGACTCACCAATAATTGCTTTCCAAATGTACACTCAATTTTGAAATTATTTATGGAAAAAAAAATAATTTGGCTCATTGTGATATTTTGGAGATCACATCCCCAAGAAAATTCAAGACATACATATTACCCATTATGAACAGTAAAGTAATTGATTACATTGCCTTGTTTACCTAGTTCAAATATAATTGCAATGAAATTTAGATTATGTGTGCCTTGTGTGGTAATACAATTGGCAGTATTCAAACTTATGCATTTTTAATGTCTAATATTTGTGACTTAAATTAAATCCATGCAGGTAAAGCAAAAAATTATGATTTTTAGCTACCAACTAAATCCATTTTAAACACAAAATGTAGTCAATATTTATTCTCGTTACTGAAATAAGATAAAGGTAATAAACAACTTTGCCAATAATTAAATGACATATTCAACTGCCTTGTAATTAAAACAATATTTTCATAATTATTATCATTATTATTTTCATTATCATTAATATTACAATTATTATTGGTATTATTGTATCTGCTGCTACTACTACTATTACTACTACTATGACAACTATGACTACTAGTACTACTACTACTACTACTACTACTACTTCTACTACTACGACTATGACTACTACTACTACTACTACTACTAGGACTACTACTAGTACTACTACTACCACTACGACTACTACAACTACTATGACTACTACTACTACTACTACATTAGACCTCTTACCCATTTGTAACATTCATTGAGGTCTCAATGTCCTTGATGAATCTGTTGAGTGGTTTGAAGATGATGGTGATGTTTTTGATGTTTGGTTTGCAGACCATTTGTGTTTCCTCACTCTCATCTTCAGCCAACACCTTGCCGTCCTGTAGATTCATCATCAAATACAAATTAGTAATGATATAAATATTTATAACACGCAAACATATCCATCCACAGGATGCTCAAGGCGCTCACAGTTAGTGTTCTTGATGCTTAAAATATGTCTTTCATCAGATGTGTCTTCAGATCATTCTTAAATTTGTCAACGGTCTCAGACATCTGAATTGATTTGGGAAGTCTATTCCACAGACGAGGAGCTGCTGTAGCAAATGTTCTATCATCCCATGTTCGATCTGATTTGGGGACAACCATGGACAGGTGACTGGACAAGCACAGGCCAGGACATAATGGTTTGTGGATTTTCAGGAGAGAGCTAATGTACTGTGGGGAAGAGAACTTTAATGCTCGGAAAGTGATTAGAAGGATCTTATATTGTTCTTGCTTTTCAACCAGCAACCAGTGTAGACTTTTCAGGATTGGTGTGATGTGACAATGTTTCCTTGCATTCATGACTAAGCAGGCAGCACCATTTTGGACCCGATGGATCTTCTACAGTTGACACTTTGGGAGACCATGAAGCAATGAGTTGCAACAGTAAATTAACTGATTTAATAATTTCATGAAAGTTGGATATCACAATAAACTGGAGTACTGAGAGTTTTGCAAAAATTCCCTCAGTTTGTTTTTCTTGGTTTGTATCCTTTTAGAAACTAATACGGTGAGCCTTATTTACCCCCAAATGTGCTTTTATATTCATAATTTCATTATATTGAAAGTTGTGGACTTTTTGACATAGCCAGATGCCAACAAGTAACAGACCCACATATACATGTACATTTCTTTGTTGGTAAATTGTCAGCATAATGATTGTTGTAGAGGTTTGTTGAAAGTAAAGTATTGTTGTTGTTTTTCAACTACTGTCTCATGTACTCGAGTGACATCTTTAGAATACATCTGTTCATAATTATTTGGAAGACAATTGATATTAAAATTGTGTTGTTCTCAATCATAACTATGCAACATTTTTTCACTTTTATCAGTTAAACAAAACAACTGTAATATTTATTCTCCTTAACTCTGATGCCAGATGAAAAATACAGTACAGGAATAATAGTTGTGTAGTGTTCCTAGCATAACTACCACATGTTCCCCATATAAATAATAATAAAGAATGTTTTACCTTTGTCAATTCAATGTGAGAAACCATTTGACGTTTGTCTCATATTTCATGGTAATAGGCTAATAGCTCAAGAATATATAAAAAGAAATGAAGAATCAAACACCAAAGACTGGATTTTATATTTACTGGTAATCAAATATAAAGTACCAATTGGGTAACAAAAATATGGTTGAATTTTAACTTAAATACATATAGAAAACAAATACCAAATGCAGTGTGGGAAGTAGTTTGATTTTTCCCTGATTTATTGCTAGAATATGTGATTACCATAACTGCAATTTCTGCCACATTCTAAAAAGGTGTCTTGCACCAATGTGTGTGCCAAATCTCAGGTGAGGGGGAGGGGAGGGGAGGAGGAAGGTATACAAAGGGAAGAATGGGAGAGCAGACTTACAGAGCCATAGTATTCCTGCTTCTGTTCTCGCATGTAATTGGTCATGCTGATGGCGTGGGAGGACTGGTCAAAGCGGAACAGAGGCACCTTCCGTTGCCGGACCTGCTTGCGTCGAGCGAAGTAGGTGTTCAAATCACTGTTAAGATGGATACAAACGGACAAATAAATTTTTAGTGAACTTCTATGGCTTTCACACTGGCAAAAGAGCAGTGGTAACACCACATTTAGTACCACCCACCAAGTAAAATATACCTTTCTCTGAAAATTCAAATGTAACACAGATATTATTCTTTTTTAACATATTTAATAACTTCAACGTTCCTTCATTTGAAACAAAGATAATTTGAAATCTTTTCACCGATGCTCAAATTTGGAATTAAGTGGTATAAAATCATTGTCTTCTTGGTGCTGTCATTAGCCTATGGGGTTCATACAAAGGTGAGCCCATTAAGCATGATGCATGATCAGATTTCATGCAAACTGACATAATCCATCTGGTCTGGTCATACCTACATGGATGTAAGCTTTGGTGAATTCATGGTTCATAACCATAAAAATTACAAAATCAACATAAATATACTTCTGCACTTCTGAATCAACAAACATGTTTGCTTATCATGCTCACCATTGAGCAACTGACTTTGATTCAATATAATATACATTATCCATAGATTAAGCCCACGATATCTTGTTCTTAGTCTCCCACAGGTAATTACCTTGTATTAACTTCAGTGAAAGCACTGGCTGTTTCAATGGCGGTTAGTCGTCAAATTTCTTGACATCAAGATAGCTTCAAGAAGTAATTGCAACTGAAAAGAAAGAAAAGTTAAAGGTTAGTGACATGATTTCTATCGGGGCAGGATAAAAATAGGACATAGAAGAGCTGCACAGCAGGTTTGCCTACCATGAGGGATATTGACATTAGTTATTTTAGAACGAGTCAACGTTTGACTGTAAGATTTTCACAGGAGAACCCTTGCATAGTTTACTTGATTCTAGAGTAGTTTCAGCCCAAGTTGAGGACTACCCCCAATCATGTCATTTACCTTTAAGTTGGCATATTCAGTAGTTGACTATATGATGACATAAATGGTACCCTGAGGTACCAGATAGAAATATGCCATTTTGTTAAATTATTTATTTTTTTTTATTTTTTTTTGTAGCACTGTGCCCTGGGTTACAAAAATGTGTAAAAATTAAAATAAAAACTTCAACTTCATTTTAACCCCACTTTTCATAAGTTTCTGTCTCTTTACTGTGCACTTGCACAGCCTCTGCATCCTAATCACTGATCTCAGTGATCATAACCGAAGAAAATACATTTTTGGACACAAGAGCGCACTGCACAATGCGGTACACTGGGGTACAATGGTACCCCGGGGTAACCAAGGTGCATCATATACGGATTGATGTTACACTATTAAATTGATGTCAATTCTAGTATAGTCGACTATTATCGGTTTGTTGTCAAAAGGGTGACATATCGATGGATCTACTAACAATGGTGATTTCTAGCTTTGTGTATAAACAATTGTTTACACTAGGTCTTGCTGTGGAACTGTAATTATTGCAAACTTCCTGTTCCAACAATGTCAAGTGAAGGATCACGATCTTAGAATCCTAGCACAACGGGTAGGTAAATTTCCTTTTTATGACTATTCTGTTGTTGCCCTGTGAAAGACGCTATATAACACTGTGGAAGACCCATTTAAAAAACTGTCAAACTTTGCTATCTGACATATCTGACAGTGTTTGAATGGACAAGTAAACACCCTAGAACACAAAAGTTCGGACAGTTATGCTGTCACCTAGTACAATATGAGCAGATACAAATTGGCACATTAATTATTCTCAGCCCATAGGAAATTCTGCAACACAGTGGTCTATGGGGGTAAGCTGAAATGGTCTCTCAATGATTGCACTGTTTCAAATCACTTAATGATCGTTTTAAATTGCAATTTTTTTAGGGCTTCATTTTTAGACCGTATCAGAGACACTGGTAGCATGGGGTATCATGCAGCTCAGATTGTTTAAACTGGAAACGTTGTTATACAATGCCTTTAATAATATTCAACGAGAGATGAGTAAGTATGTGCTGGCCTGATAGTCTCTACATGAAACTATGACGCCCTTGCTTACTCGGACTCATCATAATTCCAACCAGAGACTCTTGCACCAGTACATACATGTATTTGTATAATACCCTATTGTTTTTCAACTTCATTGTTTATATTCGTGCTTTAATTTCATACCTGTGTTTGTATCTTGGACCAGATTTCACCCATGGTATACAGCTGAACATCTCCACCAGCCTGATAGAAAAGAAGAAACATGATCTATCATATCATAACCTGTCATCCACACAAACTAGAAATATCACTGAAGGTGATTAATACCCCCGCCTCATCACATACCTGACTCATTGCCATAATATGCTGTCACTATGGCAATGCAGTTTCCGAGACATGTAAAAAGTATGTCTTGCACATCTTCACTTAAAGACCAATGTGTGACCCAAATTTTATGACTGATCAAAAACAGAGGAAGTAGTTTGATCTGCAAGATTTTTACCTGATTTATTACCAAATTTACATTACCAATGGCATTTGCAGTCTCCAACACATTCATAAAATGTGTCTTGCACATCTTCACCCCAAGACCAATGTGTGTGCCAAATCTCATGAGCATTGGTCAAAAACTGAGGAAGAAGTTCGATCCGCAAGATTTTTACCTCATTTTTGGCCATAAATATGCCGTTACCATGGCAACGCAGTTTCTGACACATGCAAACAGTACGTCTTGCATATTTTCACTTAACAACCAATGTGTGACCCAATTTTCATGAGGATTAGTAAAAAACTGAGGAAATAGTTCGATCCGCAAGATTTGCAACGGACCGACGGACCGACTGACCGCCCGCCCGCCCGCCCGACCAACCGTACGCTAATTCCTATGTACCACCTTCAAACTTCGTTTGGCGGGGGTATAAATATATTGCCTTACATACTTGATAATAAAACGCAACCTGATGGTTGATTCTAACAGTACAAAACAAAGAAAAATATGTGTACTATGGTAACACTGGTCACTCAAATTTTTTTTCACATTTTAAAGCATGCAGAGATCAGTATGAAGTACGATTTCCTGGGCATAATTGTTGACACCACACTACAGATATTGATAGCATATAGAACCACAGAGCTCATAATTATGTGACCAGATCTAGCAAAACCAGGCACAAGGTGGCAGATATCAACGTTCAGATTATTGCTGTAATGGATAAAGCACTCTACAAGCTACATTTTGATACATTATACATGAAACCGAACTGTTACGAGGAAAGTTT
>JZLH01S0103224.1:1730-11881 GCA_001188425.1 Eucidaris tribuloides
CCATAGCGGCGCAGCAGGCCAGGCAGGGCAGGCTGATTGATTTAGGGCCTGTTTTGAAACATAGACAAGATAAAAAGATATAATTTACCAGTATTTTTCTTTTTCTTTCGTCTCCTCTTCTTCTTTCCTTCAGTCGCCTGCTGGTCCCTTGGTACATCGACTTCAACTTCGTCTTTGGTACCATTTTCTACCACTTCTTCGGTTTCGACGACACTCACAACTGCGGCCATGTTGACGATTCCGATAGTACGCCTATCGACATACCGATCGCGGGACATTTTGTAATCGATAGATATGGGAAGTGTTCCGAAAAAAAAAAATGTTAGCCTGTATTGCAAATTTGCGTGCGGAGCTCGGAGCGCATCGAAAATGTTGACACTTTTCTTAACACGCCAATAAAACTTTAGGAACAGAAATATTTTTTTGACACCCCTCTCCCCACAAATGACAATTTTTTACATTTCTCTTACTTTTGCCCTCCCCCCACCCCCGAAAAATGGATCGACGCCCCTGTGTGTGTGTGTCGGCTTTTTTCCGTGTGTTTCATTTATTTTCTATTTTTTTGGCGTTGATACCGGGGGCGGGGGGGGGCATAGCACCCTCGTGCCCCTGACTACGTCGGTGTTGATGCTAGTACAATGAAATTATTACAGTCACAAACTAATTATTGTTGTGAAATTTGATGTAACAAATATTTAAGTTCAAATGATTAAATCGCGAATTTACAAACAAATAGGCTGCAAGATTGATTAAAAAATGGAACTTTGTAATCGATTGAATGGATGCCTTTTGAAAGAAAGAGTTGAATATTTTACGTGTATTTTTGTTTTAAACGTAAATGCATAATTTATCAACTGATTTGCAGTAACATTTTTAAAAGAAGTTTCTGAAATCACCGTGATGCGAAATACTCGCCAAAGTTCTGGTCAAATTCTTGCCATGAGAAAATGCAATATTAATGAAGTTACATAGCTTTCTTTATGGAATGATTTGACGTGATACTAGATAAAAGGCATCTTTAAACACTTTTAAGCCAGCTATAAACAATACCTTTTAAGTCAGCTCTAAAACAATACCTTTTCAATCGTGCAGTGGAGTAATGAGATTCTCTTTTAATATTGACTAAAAATGATTGGCAATAATTCCTCTATTCCTACCTTCCAATTCCATTATTCTCATTACTAAATTACTAAAGACCCACCTGTTAAACAAACAATAATTATGTTGATAATTTTCGTACATTTAATGTTATCGTTTTTTGTTTGTAAGATTTTTTCCTTTTAATTATTCATTTGTTTGTTGTATTATAATGAACAATGATTTGTTTCAGCGCTATGAAACATTCGTGTATAGCGCTATAAAAATAATTGTATTGCATCATTAAATTATACTGTATTTGTCAAATTGTGTATATACGTTTTGTTTATATCACCATTTGATTATTTGATAACTGTATGTTATCTATTTTAACAGCATTGGATTTTAATTTATTACAGTTCAAGTTTGCATTTCTCAAACATAACAAACTCGATAGAACAAATTACAACTAAAAAATAATGTTTTCATAGATACGTGCATGTATGAAGTACAGAAAGAACTTCACTAAAAAGTGATTTCATACGTAAATAATGAGAAATGTAGAGACCGTCAACAATACCTTGAAGCTTGATAATTATTATGTTCACAAACAAACAAATGAACGAAAAAACAGGGAAAGGAAAGGAAGAACAAAGTTGAAGGAACAGATAAAGTTATTTATAGTCATTGTATTGAGACGTATTCTGTAAAATGTTAGATACTGTAAGTTTTTATTTCAGGGCCAAATGGGGTGATTGGATATCAATATCTATTGATCGGGCAACTCCGGTGAAATAAGTAACGAAACAAATAAATAAATAAACAATAAATACATACTGTCGAGAGCAGGGGGCGTAGACAACGGGGGGGGGGGGGGATGAGGGGTATGCTTCCCCGCAGCTCTCAAGATGGGGGGGGATGACATGTACAGTCATCTCCCCCCCCGACTAGGTTTCACGGAAAAAAAATATATTTTTAATCAGTAGTATTCTTATTACTTTTGTTAAGTACTGACGTAATGATGTTGATGATGATAATAATAATAATGATGATGATGATGGTGATGGTGGTGGTGATGATGATGATGATGATGATGGTGGTGGTGGTGGTGGTGATGATGATGATGATGATGATGATGGTGGTGATAATGATGAATATTATTGATATTATTATCATTATCGTCGTCGTGTCACCATTATTCCGGCCCTTATACATTCATATTTCTGATCCCCAGAACAACTGTCTTCTGCTCCCATAAAGGGATGGTGTCAAACAAAGGGCGTTTGCAATGGACACTGGTGTAAATCCTGGGCGGATGCGGTACATACCCCCCACTTTGGGCGAGGGAGGAATGGCCTGCACAATCATTACCCCCCCCCTCTACTTTCCAAGGAAGAATGATTTCGAACTAAACAGTTTAATGATAATTTTGTCAATATGATATATACGGCTATATCCATTTCACAAAACTAATGTTATCAAAGAGACAAAATATGCTTATGAAACTCCTAGAAATCCTGAGCTTCAGGGTGCTCCGCTCCCTGACCCCGATAAATTATCACCATGTTTTTAAATGACCTGCAATAAAGATTTCAGAATATAAATTACAGTCCGATGAAGTGCCAAAACTCAACACGCACCCCACTTTCAAAATGGGGTGGGTTTTAATCATTGTTGACTGTCCACTACACACACAAAAGTGTTAGCAGAGAGTCAAAATAACCTCATGAAACTGCTAAAAGCTTTGGTTTTTACGGGCTCCGCCCCTTGACACCCGACCAAGACCCTATAGCAGGAATTTTAAAGGGAGCTCTTGAAATTCACCCGCTGGGCGTGCCCCTCCCCGGCGCATTAAAAAGAGTCCCCTTCCTCCATCAAAGTCCGTGTTCTTTTCTTACGCACCCGCTGATATGGGCAAGGCGTGTATTTGCGTGTGCGTGTGTGTCTGTATCTGTGTGTGTGCACGCGCGTGTACCCTCCCTGTACTCAAAGTATTGCAACATGCACTACAACGCATGCATTTTGAGTTGAAGCGGTCTTTCTATAATGATGTCCTAATGAAGTTTATTATTGGAAAATAACAAATTATATGAAAAGAAATGATTAAATATTCTTTCTCCTTACTTCTCCAACGCGGAGAGATTATGAAATGCAGGCGTACCTATGGCAGATGGAGCTGAAGCATAAAATTTAACATTTTTTTCGTCTCACTATACTGCCCCCCATGACAAAAGGGCATAACTGACATTTTTTTTTCAAAATTGAGTTATATAGTGTAGGGGACTCAGTACATCATGATAAACATGCAGAACAAAAAATATTCATTAGAAGTGTCCCATAATCCGCTTGTTAAAAGGACACTGAATAGGGCTTTAAGGCTGTGAACAAAATACATTTTGCTCAATAATCTCTAAAAACACCAAAATATCAGTTTTGCCCTTTTGTCATGGGGGCAGTATAGGGGTGGGGCGTTTATTCACACTAGCATAGTAATTCGGTTTCATATTCAGGAAACGGTTGTGAATGTTTGGAAAGACTTCTAATAAACAAAAATGCCAATACGTTACCCTGACGCGGTCTCAGAAAGAAGACCACATCCAGCGAAGACGAAGAAGACAGCGCCTCCTATCTTCATAAGATAGTGGTAGGGAGGATACGCCCTATATTTTAGACAAGACCTTTTCGAGTTATAATTTCTTATTCTTTCTCAATTCTAAAGGCGGTTTACTATTGCAAACATCCTGAAATTTACTGTCACGCAACTTTTCAGTACATTTGATTTTGATTTAATGATGTGGAGAGGCCATCATTTTTAATTAGTAGCCTTATCCTCCTTTTCACTGTCTTATGAAGATAGGAGGCGCTTCCTTCTTCTTGGGGTGTGGTCTTCTTTCTGAGACCGCTTCAGAAGAACATATTGGCATTTTTTTGTTTGTTGGACGTCTTTCCAAACAATCAAAACGGTTTCACCGTAAATATGAAATCGAATTACGATGCTAGTGTATATTTACACCCCACCCATATAGGGAGGCGAATAAATCTTATGTTGCAGCCCTCTGTCGTGGGTGTGACTGCATTTGATAATCTTCCCGCCTTGGAGAAGAAAGGTAAAGAATATTCATTGATTTCTTTTTAGATAAAATGTTATTTTCCAATAATAAACTTCATTAGGACATCATTATAGAAAGACCCCTTCAACTCAGAATGCATGCGTTATAGTGGATGTTGCAATACTTTGAGTACGGAGGGTATGTGTGTGTGTGTGTGTGTGTGTGTGTGTGTGTGTGTGTGTGTGTGTGTGTGTGTGTGTGTGTGTGTGTGTGTGTGTGTGTGTGTGTGTGTGTGTGTGTGTGTGTGTGTGTGTGTGTGTGTGTGTGTGTGTGTGTGTGTGCACGCGCGTTTATTTGAACATGATTATGATCGACCCCTCTGGACAGCAAATCACCCCCCCCCCCCCAGGTGCGACGACCTGTCTACGCCACTGGCAGATAGAAAGATAAGTATCCGGGGAATTTGTCCCTTTAAATAACTGTGTTTTAATCTAATATCAGAGGAGAATCCCCACCTCCATTTAATGAGGATTTAATGATGTACAGCAAAGACGGATTTTCCGCGAAATCACGGAATTTGAGGTATATCGCGGAAAACAGCGTTTTTAACAAAAATGTAAAAGAAAATCATGCCTAAAAATTCCCACTAAAGTGCAATTTATGAATGATTTAAATATCAAAACTAAACTAATTTACTTTAACCCTAAAAAGCCCAAGCTATTTTTGGCTCTCCGTGGCCCAAGGGGGGGCACATTGTGCCCCCCTTCTCTAAAATCTTTATTTTTTCACCAATCACTCTCAAATTTGGCACACATTTAAAGCAACTCAAACTCTACAAAATGCAACCATCAAAATTTCTCAAGATCACCACATGGGGGCGCTATTCACGATAATATAATGAAATATCATACAAAAATAGGGATTTAGTGGAATATTTTCTAGTTTTTCGTCTTTAATATCCCTTTTATACACTCACAAGTTGGATTAATTTTGTCTCATAAATAATACAAGATTCACATATTTTTAAGATAGGAATAAGTATTTTGAGTAAACTTTGACTGTTTGGGGCCTCTATTTTGTGTTACAATAATAAAGTGGCGAATGTAATGCGTATATGCAAAATTACTATGCACTGTTGGTTGCACTAAGAGTTGAAAATAACCTGAAGAAATGTATTGTTTTATCATTCTGGTACACTTTTTTGATGGAATTTGCACTATGATACCATCAAATCTTTGTAATCTGATAATTTAAAAATTGAAAATAAACAAGAGAAAAAAGCAATAAAAATGAATTTTCAATATTTTTTATTGTTATCTATTGTTTTGGCGCCCATTTATTACTTTCAAAAACAAAGAAAAACAAAGAAATGTATTGAATATGTTTTCAATCGATGAAACATACGTTTCATGTCATATTTTGAGTCAAACAGATATTGAAAACAAGTGGCAGTAACTCTTCTAATGTAGTAAAAATAGAAGAAAACACCAAAAAATGGCACACATGACCTTCAAAATGTGGTTACCATGGCAACAGCGATTTCCGGAGTAACCCTAAACTATACACCAAAATGTTCGCCAATAAAATTTTAGGAAAAGGCACCAAGTGTTTGATCAATTTTGACAAAAAATTGTGGGACGTTGGCGAAAAAAAAAATTGGTAGGGCGGCCCACATTGTGCCCCCCCCCCCCCTTGGGCCTTTTTAGGGTTAAAAAAAAGATACCTAATAACAACAAAAGAAAAAAAGAATCATGCAATTATGTCCCCAAACCCGAATCAAAATCCCTATGGGCCTATAGTACGTTATTTGTCCAACAAAATTCAAGTCGGAAAATTTCAAAATTACAACCCAGAAAAAACGGAATTTCGCATTTATAATACGGGAAACTTCGGTCTTTATGTACAGTATCATTTGGTCAAGCTGGGCAAGAGACGGGAGGGTTTTTTAAGGCCTGGCGATAAACATATGGGCCCCCTATCCCTGTATTATATCGACCTCTGCATGCTTTATTCTGTGAAGTTCTCTGATTAGTGGAGATATCAGAAACAATGAATGAATGAATTTAATATCAAACTGCAATGAGCAATATACAATATTTACATGATTATACATAATGAATT
Organism: Eucidaris tribuloides; assembly: GCA_001188425.1. Classification (NCBI taxonomy): domain Eukaryota; kingdom Metazoa; phylum Echinodermata; class Echinoidea; order Cidaroida; family Cidaridae; genus Eucidaris; species Eucidaris tribuloides. Next base: position 7,979 of record JZLH01S0103224.1, read on the forward strand.
ACAACATATAATTTACAAAACAAAAAAGAAAAGAAATAGAAACATTTACAGAAAGTATACATATAAAAACCAAGCCGTTTGATACTATGAGAGCTAAATAATAGGATAATGCTAATCTAAGTTAGTCCCATAAAACATATCTAAAAATGAACATATTTACACTATATACATTAAATAATTATATTGAATTAGACATTAATCATGACATTTATAATCTTCAAGAAATTTTAGTTTTGATTTTCCACGAAAAGTGTTCCTTGACGGACTATTTCTAATATCGTTCTCCAGCAGATTCCAATTTATGAGCCTGAATGTGAGATACATTGCTTTCCTACGTTTGTCTTTACAAACCAGATTCCTAGATCTTTATTAATTTTTTGTCTGGTTTCATAACAATGATCAACGTACTATGAACAATATAATGACAAATCATCTGGTGTTTGACCATGAATTAGGTCATACATATACGTACAAATCATGAAGTGATATAATTGATAAGTCAAGTATTTTACATTCACAAAATAATGGCATTGAATGTTCCATATGATTCTTAAATGTTATGACACGAACAGCTCGGTTTTGTACAAGTAATATTTGATTTAGATACGTAGTACAGGTTCCACCCCATACTTCAATGCCGTAAGTAATATGTGGTAGAATAAATGTATTGTATATCATCCTCAAAATGACGTAATTCATATACAATGCCAACATATTTTCTAATTTTTTTTTTACACATTTGATCAATATGATATTTCCATGTTAACTTCTCATCAATGTTTATGCCAATAAAGTTTGCGCAAGTCACTTTTTGCAGGATATTTCCTTTTATATCCAAATCTCCTTGCACATTAAAGGTTAGTGACATGATTGGGAACACTTGAAAATGCCTCAAGAACCAAATGAGTTGAAATGTATACCAACTATACACTAGCTGGAGTGGATCTCCCAGCTGGAAGGATTTGTCTGTAATTTGTTTACTTAAGGAGAATCAAGCATGAACATACTAGTATGTTATTTTTATCCGGGCATGATAAAAATAAGACCCATAGAGAGCCATACAGCAGGTTTGCCTGCCACGAGGGACAATAGACATTAGTTATTCTTAAATGAGTCAACGTTTGACTGCAAGATTTTCACAGGATAATCCTGGCATAGTTTACTTGATTCTAGAGTCGTTTCAGCCCAAGTTGAGGACTACCCCCAATCATGTCATTTACCTTTAATACAATATCTTCTATTCTTGAATAGCACATTATTTCGTCTTATCATGATTAGTTGTAAGTTTATTTGCATCACACCACTGAATTACATGAAACAGATTCTCATTACTTTCTGTTAAATTAATATTGTGCAATCCTGAATCAAAAGTATGGAACAAGTTTGAGTCGTCAGCAAGAAGTCTAAAGTGGAAATATGACGAAGATTTTGGTAAATCATTAATATAGATAAGAAAAAGTGTGGGACCTAAAACTGAGCCCTGAGGAACACCACATAAAATATACTCTTTCTTTGACTTTGATCCGTCATAAAGTACGTATATTGCTTTCGATTCAAGAGATAATTGCTTAACCATTTGAGTGGAATAGCACGTACCCAATAATGATGCAGTTTTTGTAAAAGAATATCATGATTAATCGTGTCAAATGCTTTTGCAAAATCTAAAAATACACCAAGTGTCATTTGTTTCTCATCAACACATTTAGAAATTTGATCCATTAAATTCACTAATGAATGTTTAGTGCTGTATCCTCGTCTGAATCCATATTGATGTTCAAACAATACATTATTGTTTTCTAAAAACTTTTATCAGTCGAGCATTTACTAATTTTTCAAATATTTTACTGACAATTGAGAGAACTGAAATGGGCCTAGGCTTATCTTTCTCGCCCTTTTTAAACAAAGGGATGACTGTAGCTATTCTAAGATCATCTGGAAGTATTCCAGTTGATAATGACATATTAAATATATAACTCAATGGTTCACACACATATTCTGCGCCTTCTTGGAGAAGCTTCACAGGTACTTCATCATATCCGCTCGCTTTATTTCTATCTAAACTATGTATTAAATCCAGAATTTCAAATTTTGTGATTGGTAACCAAAAGAAGGAATTTCCATTACAGTCAGTTAACTCTCCGTTGACTTTGTACAATTGTACATGAATTTTCACAATTTCATATGATTTGTAGTAAAAAAAATGAAACTATCTAACAGAAGCGGAGATGTAACGGGGGGAGGGGGGGGCGAAAACACCAATGGCAAAATAACGGGCAAAATACACCTCGAGAACACATATTGTTAACAGGGCCCTGGGAACGATTTTTTCACCGGGGGTGCAGAGATATATATTTTCGCGATCCCCCAAAATTTTTCGCTGCCAAAAGTTTTTTTCACGGCCAAATTCGCGGCCAAATCAACAGCTGAAAAGACGCTCAGTGGTTGGGGGGTGTCGGCTGAAAATTTTCGCGGCCAAAAAAATTTCACGGCTAAATTCGCGGCCAAATCAACAGCTGAAAAGTCGCTCTGCGGCCAAATTTGAAGAAAAATAGACATACACGTCTTTTTCCAGGGGGTGCTGCGCACCCCCTGAAAAATTTCTGGGGGTGCTTCACCCCAGCACCCCCCTTCCCAGGGCCATAATTGTTAAAAAGTGGAAAGTGTGACTCTGGAAAAGAGTGAAAATATGAGGAAATGATGCATACACTGTACACGAAGAAAAGAATGAGGTGAGAAAGGGGGAAGAGGAGAAAAAAGAAGGGTATAAGAGAAGATTGAGAAGGTAAAAGATCGCGAGACGATGGAGCAGGGCAAGGAGATTGAGGAGAAAAGAAAAAAGGATGAGGAAATGAAGAATGAAGAGGAGAGTGATGTGGGGAAAGGGGAAAGAGGAGAAAGAGGAGGTGGAGAAGGGAGGAAAAGACGAGATGAAACGAAATGAGGAGAAACAGGAGTTGGGGCATAAAGAGAGAAAAGGAGAATGAACAATTAACAAGAGGAGAAAGAGGAAAAAGAATATGCAAAGGTGAAGCAAGGAATGGAGGAGGTGATGCTTTGAGACGTCACAAGAAATCGATAGCATTTAGGGTCATACAGGAAGGAATGCAGGTAAGCGTAAATACAAGGTTGAGAGGATGTCTAACATGTCTAAAGCACCAAATGAGATGATGCATGTCCCATCATTGACTCCAAATTGAATGAATAATTAGGTTGGAAATAATCGTCTTGAATTGTTTCCTTGAGGAAAAAGTATGAATGTGTATGCCAGCATTAAATTCATGACCATGATAGACGCAACCAACAGTCGGCTGCCCAACAATATGCCTGCAATACCGATTTCTTTCGATGAGGGTTTATTATTCTGCTAAAAATTTTAGAATGATGATTGATGTACTGTAACCAGTCAAAAAGACAATGTAATCCGATTGCTAAATTTGCATCAAAACATATCATGACAAGTAGTGAGTATTGAAAAAATATATTAGTGTGCAATGATTCCGCAATAATAGCGTTACTCAAAATTGCTCGAAGCTAAACAAAAGTTCCATTCCCTTATATTACTTTGGCGGAATGAATTAAGTAGGCACTGTTTCCATTATGTATATCAAAATTAAATACTAGTACCACTTATCGTTCATGTTTAACAATAGTACCTTAACACTATACTAACACTGATATTCTCAAGGCATTATGGTTGCTACGTAACGTTTTTGTCCGCAATGCGCTTGTGTGATTGTGCGCGCAGAGTGTTGCGCTCAAGACGCAGATAGGCAAGCGCGTAATACGGTTCCGGGAAACGGCAATATTGATTGGCCAACACGACAGCGCGATGACAATGTTTTCATTACCCATTCCGTGATTGGTCAAAAGTTCCGGCGCTGTGTGAGCGCCAGATTATTGCGT
>JZLH01S0103238.1:4592-15661 GCA_001188425.1 Eucidaris tribuloides
AAAGCCGTTGCCGTCCCTTTAACACAAGTGTACAAATACTTGTGCTCCTAACAAGTCCACAACAACGTGCCAAAGACTAATTAACAATTGCCTGGTAAATGCCTACTCTTTCCGCGAAGAGAATACCATTGAATTATATGCTCCTCTTTCACTCTCGAGGGCGAGATGTCGGTAAACATACATTATTCAACCAAACGGAGGAAAATCGGAAGAGTATAGTTTCTCACTTTGAGTACATCGACAAACAGATTGTTTGTGAAAGTAGAAATAATAGAACACCACGTTCCCTTTGTTATTGATGTATTGTCTCTCAACTACTTCAAGCTACATTTTGGTCTGTTAACCGAAAAGAAAAATAAGGAACGGTAATAATACTCCCTCTCTCTCTTCATTAAAAGGCAGACCAGAGCTCATGTTTTAAGTATATCGGTGTTCCAGACCCGATGCGTTCGTTCCCTATACAAATATCGCAATACAGCTAATAATGGCAGGGATGTTTGCACGTGTACAACAGGGGTAAACAGAGAATCCAGGGCGTTAAGCTCATCTCCAAAAGAACAATGAACTCGTTACGGGTAGACAGGACGAGCAATGAGTGCTAAGATTTTTCTTTTTGTTTAGGCTTGAAGTCTTTAGTGATGAGGACTTGGGGCAAGGATTGTGTTGGAGTGTAAAAAGTTAACTTCCTCTGACAAAGCAGAGGAAACGTGTTGTTCGGCTTCTTTTGGTTCTGTAGTCTAGGAACTGAAAAGGAGCTTCTTGAAGAGACAGTCTTAAATTGATAACCTCATTTATGTGGATGATGGATATGATGCTACATGCATCTCTGCTGTACTGTTGTTCTCCAAAGATCCCGTTGGAGACGGTTTAATTTTGGTATAACAATTTTTACCATAGGGCCTAGCCCAGATATCTCGTACTTGGTCTCCAACCGCTTAAAGAGAATACACAGTACTGGTTGATGATGGAAAATCTTTCATCAAAATTTCACATTTCATTTGTTTCCAGGTGAGAGTAAATTACATTTGCATTATAATGTGGGACTAATTCACTTCATATGCAATAAAAAGTTGAGGGATTGGCAGTTTGAATACCCGATTAAGTCAACTCAGTTGCTGCAATGTGAATGGCATAGTCCCACATATTGATTTCTGTGTTAGTACTTTGTCAGCAGTGGGGATTTGTGTAGCAGATTTGTTAAAAGCGAAGTGTTCTGTTGTTTTCAACTACTCTTTCCGTACTATAGTGACATTTTTAGAATACCATCTGTTCACAGAAGGTTTGAAAGCAGCTGATATCAAAATGATGTTGTTCTGCAAATAATCAACCAGTACTGTGTATTCTCTTTAAAGCTTTGTTGTCAATGGCTCAGGCATGTCAGATTGAATAATGAATGGTAAGAAAGTATCCCTGATGAGAAGGAAATTATGATTTGTTTTTCTTGAAAATTTCACATTCCGTAGGTAGTCTAGATTGTAGCAATTATTTGTCCATATAGGTGCTAATGTTTTTCCTTGAGACCAGATATTCACCCTTTAGGCCTACATGTTGGTCCATTGACATTCATGTAGTCTGACATCACAAACAGCAAGAGATCTGAATGAATTAAGTTTTTCATGCAACTTATCGATTGTCCCTCCTCAGACGGTGACTCTACTGAAGTACAACGCCGCAAAGTTAAAATGGAGTCTCGTATTAATTATACGCACAGACAAAATGTCGATTTTCGCCAGCTGCGTCTTTGTGCAATCTGCCTTATTTTAAGATTGCCCCTGGCTGTATTGATCTTCACGTACAATACAACCCAGCATGGTTTTAAGAAAACGTTTCGTTATTTGTACGTGTGGGACTAAGGAAACGCGGTGATTTCCCGCGCCGGATTTTGCGTCCTTGGCAGAACACGCAAATCCAAACTATTTCATTTCTACAAGCATGCTGCAGGAAAAGTGGAAATTATTGATCACTGCTCAAAATTGTTCATAACTTTCTCCACTGCAGGGTTTGTGCAAACAAATCGCCCTGAGGATTTCTCGCCTTGAACAAATGTAAGAATGAGCACGACCGTAGAATATGAATAAACAAAATGGCGAGGCCTCTTGGGGCGAAAGTTCTCGCGTCAATGGCCTACATGAAAAAACAAAATGGGAAAGTTGTACATCGCTAAGAATGTTTTCCCCCGATAACAATGCATCACATAACGTATGTACAGAGCACATTAAAATTTCACGAAATCATAGCGGTTAAAATCACTCATTCTTTGGGGGTAGAAACACAAACATAGCCGAAAGGATTTTAATTCACCTCTTTAATGGTAAAGTAATAAAATGAAATTAAATATTTAAAGAAATGACACGCATTATTGGCCTCTTTGAAGTGTGGTGGCCAGTCATTTATGATGACCTACACAATTTACGTTTCCATGTCGCTATGGTGACATTCATATTGTATTACGACAATGTATACGTGAGAGAGAGAGTGAACAGTTCCACTTTGCTGTCGAAACTAAACGTTTTATTAACGGTCAGTTATCTTTCAGTTGGTGTAGCAACCTTCCACTTCATTTAACGAAGAAAACACTATATTGACTATAATTATCTCAAATATGAAAATATGATATCGTTTATGTTTTTAATCTAAAGAACAAACATGACGTCATGGCGTATAATATTTTAAAACGAGAGAAGTGGTGTTGAGATGTCGATGTGTCTTGTTATATTTTGTACGATTGTTTATATGAACAAACGTCATCATTTAACACCACTCCGTCACACGTAGTCGGTGGTAGCTATCTAAAATGACTTAAATCATTGCGTATATGCCATGCTTATCCTCTGTGTCTGTGAGAAACAAACGTAGGCCTACAATCATTAACTATTACAGTGCAAAAGGTGCGGATGTGCACCACTCAATAGAAACAATGTCCATATAGAGCTACAGTTTCTCCGGCATGTTCCGACCACCCAGAGGCGTCGATCCGTGGGGGGGGGGCGGGGCAGGGGGCAGGGGCGATTGCCCCCAATGACCGATCCCCCCCCCAATAATTTTGACAACTTGGAAAATTCATAATATGAAATACAAGGATATGTATAAAAACCATTGGAAAGCACTATAAAACCATTAAACTTAGCATCAAAATACCATCAAATGTACGAAATTGTCAAATTTTCGGCGGGCTTCGCGCGCAAAATTTCGACATTAATTTTCGACACACGGATCGACGCCCCCTACGACCACTTTATTTTTCGGAGTTGGGCTACTCGGAAGCGTGGCTCATAACTAACACAGAATTATATCTGCACACTGCAAGGATCTGCTAGGATTATATACAATCTGCAACTCGCAGTGTAGTGTTTGTATTTTCTGGGGCGCCCCCTTCGTATGCCCTTCTGTCGCCCGTCCATTTCAAAATGTCATTACCGTGTATGGTAATTCAATCAGTTGCTAACCGCGCAAGTGTAAAATTAGTGATCGATAACAATAAAATATGTGGCGAGGTACTAGCGACTGCCCCCTAGAATCGATAGAACGCCAATATTTATGAGTTTCAAGTGCATAAAAAGCACGTTTTACACTGTGGATCAATTAGATGTGAGAGCTGGACAAGACATACGAACAGTATCAGGGTTTGTTGTGAATAAGACACGGGAAGGAATGCCTTTAAAGGCATAATTTAACACTGACAAATTGTTTGTTACCACAGTTTTAAATATCACATCTACATAATCCTCCTTGCTCTAAATGTCTTTGATAACGTGTAGAAATGAAGCTCTGAAAACAATGTACTTCAAATTAATCACTTAGTGCTTGAAAAGAGTGAAAATCTACTTTAGTACTTAGTTTGACCTTGTCCTGACCTTCTCTCACTGTTAAAAAGGGCGCGTTTCACTTGTACAATTTTTTGAGATGTGCTGCAGCATGTCTCAAAAAAAAAATTGTGCAAGCAAAAAGTGCCCTCTTGGGCAATTAGAGATACTGTTGTAACATGACGCTCACATCACCGTGTTTGGTCATTTCAATTTGCTTGTTTAAATCTCGAAATATGTTGCAAACAACAAAAGGGTGAAATCACAAATTGTGCCACTTGATATGGACTGTAGTAAAAGTGGCACAAGTGTGATTGTACACTTTTGTATTTAATTATACATATCTCAAGAAAAGGGCGTAGGCTGGTTTGGGCACGGGGCGGTGCACATCTTGGGGAGGTGGAACTAAAGTGACATGGGGAAGTGCACATCTTAGGGAGGTGGAACTAAAGTTGAGTAAATCAGGCGTTGAAAGCAGAAAAGGTGGTGCAAATTTCGTTTCGCTTGCCAGGGGCGGAACTCCTATGGCTCTGCGGGGGGGGGGGTTGCACGTGCACCCAGTGCGCACCCCCCCAGCCTACGCCCTTGCAAGATTAAAGTGATAGGCTAACATTGTGGAGCTTCAATTTAAAAAAAATGTCAAACTTTGATATCTGAGCTACATAGTAGTGTTCAAATAGACAAATAAACATCCTAAAATATAAAAGTTTGGAAAGTTGCACTGCCAATGGCAAGTTATACGTGAATAAACAATAAAACTCGGGGCGAGTTTTATTAACCTATATAGGTGTACACACAGTAAGTCTATGGGAGGAAATGGGCAAGTGAATCTGGTTAACTTACGATTTTCACTTTTTTAAAGCACTAAATAATCATTTTGAAATACAAATTTTTCAGGGCTTCATGTTTAGACCTCATCAAAGACACTGGTAGCATGGGGAATCATGCGACTCAGATTGTTTTAACTGTGGTAAATGTTAGCCAATACCTTTAAAACAAGCAAATTACACAGAACTAACAGTATTTGAAAGCTATGACTATGTTCTTGATGTTGATGTAAGCATCATGCCACAAAAGTGTTTTATAAGTGCCAAAGAGGGTGCTTTTTACTTGCACGATTTTTTTTTTGAGACGCACTGTGGAGCTCTTAACTGCAATATCCAAGTAGTACGTGATACGACTTTTACTGTTTTCGTACAGGGAAAAGTTTAAGATCATAACACACTTTACATTTGTACCTCATATTTTTATTTCGTAATACTTTATCGGCGTTAATAGCATTATAAGAAGGTGGAACAGGAGGAGATACGAAGATAAAGAAGAAAATGAAATACGATTGGAAGAGAAGGTCTTTTATAATCATAGACCAACGCTATGCACAGTCTGCATAATCTGTAAGTTGCATTAGTATAAAACAAAATGTTATGGAATCCTGTAGTTGCAAGTTGCCATTAATTTTCCATTGACACGAATGCGACTCATTGTTTTCTATGTAACGTGCATAAACAGGCCAACACCTGATCTTTGCTGTAGAGAAAATATCATGAGACTCACTTCGAGTGTATTTAATAACAAAGTTTAATGCAGCGTTCTCACAAATCCAGAGTTATAACATCCGAACAGGCAAAATAGCAATATCATATTTGAATCGCCATGCAAATTTCGTACATTTCCAAAAGTACTGAACACTTTTGCACTTTATGTGCACTTTATACAACGACTGAATAATGGGATCAAAGAAAAGGGGCGATATTCGCAGCCTATACCACCGATACAAGCAAAATGAGAATTTAAAACTAATCATGTAACTATTGCATGATTCTGTGTGTGCAGATATCAAATATCATATTCGTATACAGCATAATGTTTCGATGACTTAAATTGATTGGAAAAGCGCGATCAAGCAACGACAAGAGACATGAGGTTTTGATTCGGGCGGCAGACAGGATAAACGCACTCTGGGATTAGATGTTTCCGACTGATTTCGTATTTCTTGAGGCATGGAATTGTTTTCCGTCACGATTTCTAGCGTGCGAGATAGTTGAAAGGCATAGACATCTCCTGACTTATTTTTGGTGTGATAGCCATCGCGACAAAACGTTTTTCATTTCATTTTAATTTCACTTTATTTTGGGTCTTTGTCGGGGGCGTCATGACGAATATCGGCGCGCGAGAAGAATACGGTACTGCATGTGAACTATACAACAGGATCCTCATTTCGCGACACACACACACACACACACACACACACACACACACACACACACACACACACACACACACACACACACACACACACACACACACACACACACACACACACACACACACACACACACACACACACACACACACACACACACACACACACACACACACACACACACACACACACACACACACACACACACACACACACACACACTCACACACATTTTTTTTGGCCTGCTCTAAACAAATGATTTATTAATAAACTTACCGGCCCAACAGCATCCGACAAGCAGGGGCTGGGAAGGAGACGCGACGGCAACAAAAATAATTTTGCCTGAAATACTAGAAATACTAGTCAAACAGCATCCAAATCAACAACAAAGGGGTAGGCAGCAAATATCGAAATACAGTAAAAATCCGTGTTATTTCAACTTCCTTGAAAACAAAAAGGGACAGCCGCCCTCTAGTCTACCCACCCCTCCCCTTCCCGGTGGCGCCGGCCCCTGCCCCCAATCAATGAAAAAAAAATGATGCTTTGACCAGGGTTACAAACTGTGGTAAACCATAAATACGCTGAACCTACAGGGGCCACGAGCTAAAATTTGGTGGCGCATATTAATAAATGAAATAAAATATTCATATCGATTAAAAAGTCATTTGAATTCGCCAACATTAACCCTTATGGGGTTCGGGCTAATATGCTGAAGTCAGCTACTAATCTATTTATGCTATGTCTTCCTGGAAAATGAATGTAATGTAACCGACGTGGTAGACCACGGGAAGTGGGAATGAAAAACTCTCTGTATTTCCTTACAAAGCGCAGTGTTGTTTTTAGTGTGATCTTGGTGAGGGTTTTGATGAAATATGCAGTGTTGATTTATTCTAAACTAAACGGAGGTTTACGAGGTGTGACAAAGAAGAAACGAGACTGTGACAGCCACGCCTATGACGCAATGTCAGTTGAACCATCGCCCATGTTACTGTGTCGCCAAACATCTCATCAACATTCTGCTATAGCCTAACGTTGTTTACCTATCTCACCTTGTGGCCCTTCCTCGAGCTGTTGAGCGGCGCACCCCTACTTTGTCCCGTCACAATACGAGAAGTGGCACAGACACGGAGTGAGGAACCAACCTCAACGCTGAAGTTCCTGGGTCAGTCTTGAGCTTCTCCATTAGTCTTATGATCCAGACGCTTCCAGGAGAAGCTCGAGACACTCGTTTGAACCCCAGACCAACTGAACCAGGAACGTCAGATTGATTCCACGGTCCATATTTGTGCAACCTCTATAGTATCGTAGTCTCGATTCCAGACCATGCAACTTTTTCTCCCTCCGAGTAGCAGTGCACCCGCCCTATGCGACGAAATCTACTTCAGAAAACTAGTCTTAGTTCAAGACAGTTAACTGATGATAGTGGGCCTAATTTCACTAGGAAATAGGACAAGTTCTTGCGTCTGGAAGCCAGACTATAGTATCGTGACGGGGTGTATAGTTGGTGCGTACCACTTAACAGGCCGAGAAAGGGACAGAGAGTGAGATAGGTGAACAATATAATAGCAGAATGTTGATGAGATGTTGGGCAACACAGTGACATGGGTGGTGGGTCGATTGACATTGCGTCATGGACGTGGCTGTCAGAGCCTCGTTTCTTTTTTGTCACACCTCGTATAGTCGGGTCTAGGAATTCCTGATCCAGGGCAGTAATGAGAATGAACAGAATTGAACATTTCTTAATTTAAGATATTTAAGGTATCTTAGTAAAGTTGTTTAGTCCAATTGTGCTCAAAGTAGACTTGAAAATCTCATCACAAGACAAAGTTACATGTACTTAGGTAAGTTATTTTTTAATTGAAAGTGCGCTAAATATCCGTTGAGATGGATATTTAATCATTATTAAGTTAAACGTTTTCCTGTTATTAAAATAGATACTGTATTACTTACTAGGTAGTCGGTACCGCCGGGAGAAATTAATAATCATTCATTCGCAATAAAATAGTTTTGTATTATTGTATTGGTAATGGAATAGACTCGGTAGCAGGAACAGTTCTCCACTTGTCACTGTAATCCATTTGTTGATAAAATAGTTTTCACCGGGGATATCTTGAACATTTCCTTCATCTTACTTATATTGTATCCCTAGTGTTCCACTTTAACATCAACTCTTCAGAGCCGAGAGACTTTTCAGCAAAAGGATGCATACTCAAAATCTCTGCAAGAGTGCTCTAATCCCGTTATTTATATATTTAGCTATGGCTGTCAAAATAACACTAATCCGATTGCGTTGGCCATTAGAAAGAAATCCGCGAAGGTATTTCGGATTTTCCTCATTATCATAGCTCACTCATGTTTGCCTACAGGAACCAATCAATGAAGGCATGGAGCTACTAAGCTCCATGATGAAGGTTAACGCCAGATTTTAACACTTTCTATCTGGGAGTTAGAACGAGTAGCTTTCTCAAGTGAAATTACACCGTGCGTGTGTAAGGGATAATGCATTGAAAGCATGGAGGTAGAAGAGTGCCCTACCGATGTGAAAGTGCTAGAGATCATTCTGTTTGATTGTTAAATGAAAGGAATTATTCAGAGAGGGGAAATGCGATGTAATAGATTTTTCATTTGTCTCTCTCTGTATTTAGATCGCAACTGCTGATCTTATACTATAATTTTATACGCAATCATGTCAGAAAAAATGAACCAGGATTCGAACCCCGTCTACAGTCTATCGCGGCTGCGAGCAACACCACCAGGCACAACTGGTCTACTCGGCATTGACACACGAACCGAGAACAAATACCAAAGCTATAATCTGAATTGTTATGTTAATAGTCCAAGGGACATTTTATCATGATTGTAAAGTTGGGAAGAGTAATGGATAATGTTGCGTTTATATGGGTTTATGAGAAACGGGGATGGGGATGGGTAAATTATTCAAGAAGGAAAATGCGATTGTATTAGATTTTTTCATTTGTCTTCTCTCTGTTTTTAGATCGGCAACTGCATTTTATAATTTTAACTCAACATGTCATAAAAAAATAACCAGTGATTCACACTGCGGCGTCTACAGCCTATCCGCTGCACAACACCACCAGGCAAACTGTACTGGCATTGACTACGACGACCGAGAACAAATACAAGTAAATTCTGACATGATTATGCTAATAGTCAAAGGCGGACATTTTTATCAAGATTGTTAAATAAAAGGAATTATTTCAGTAGAGGGGAAATGCGATTAATAGATTTTTATATTGTCTGCTCTCTGATTAGCGCTGGCTGCTATATTATAATTTAACCAAACATGCAGAAAAAATAACCAGTGATTCGAACTCGCGTCTAAGCAGCTATCGCTGCTGCGACAACAACCACCAGGCACAACGGTTACTGAGATTGACACGCAATTGTTGACGACGCGGGAAAAATACAAAGCTCATAATCTGCACATTGTTATGCTAAATAGTCCAAGGGGACATTTTTTTCAATGATTGTTAAATAAAGGAAATTATTCAGAGAGGGAAATGCGATGTTTATATAGATTTTCAATTTGTCTGCTCTCTGTAGATGTAGATGCGCAACTGCAATCTTATAATGTTGGTTCTCGGTCGTGTCGTGTCAATGCCGTAACAGCAGTTTGGCCGGTGTTGTCGGCAGCCCGGATAGCTGTAGACCGTTCGAATCCTGTTCATTTTTTCTGACATGTTGGTTAAAATTAATAAATAGGCATGCGATCAAATACAGAGAGAGACAAATGAAAAATCTATTACATCATCCATTCTGAATTGTTTTCAACTATCTATAAGGTCGAAATTTATACTTCAGAGCGAGCAAATCTTGTGAATAACGGAATTTGTTTGTTTCCCCGTCCAAGTACAAGTTGAAGGAAATGATCCAGCTGCGCCATGTGCACAGTATTTTCTCAACGATGAAGAGTCACTACTGATGAAAATATTTACATGGACAGTGGTTGAAGTAAACAGTGGTAATGGATTAATTAAATGTCTTGTTACAGAGGGTGCAAATCCAAACTAGAGCGTCGTCGCTGCTATCTGTAGCGCAATAACTCAACACAAGTAGTCTCGGTTAGACTTGTTAGGCGTATAGGGCATTCTAAAGACCCACTACTTGGGTTACGATGAAATCCGGGCCGATTGAACAGCAGGAAATCGGAATTCGATTGCTTTTGATTATCGCACTTTCATCTATAAAGTCGTGAGAGTCAAACGTATTTACGGGTGTTGTACATGATCATGATTATTCCTCATGAATGAATGCAAGATAACTGCCATGTTCTATCGAATGCATTAATATATGTATTCAAAAGATAAATTATTATGCTTTTTTAGAAAGGCATTCGGTTTTGCAAACATCTTAATAGGATAAAAGTATGTTATGTTGACTCAAGGGGTGCTTTCCGGTCATCAAGTCAACATTTCATCACACACACAAAGCACCATCACACCACACACAAGCCACACACGCACTGACACACGCAACCTAGGCACACACATACACACACACACACACACACTTGAAAGCAATACCACAGCACAGGCACCACAACACACACACATATCCACAATCACCCACAGGTCACACACACATACCACACACACAACATACACACACACACTATCCACAAATACAGCACATCACACATACCACACACACACAGCCACAAACCACACACAGACACAGACACATAAAGTAGAAAGCCACACATAAACACACACACAACACAACAGACACAACACAACAGACAACACTACAACCACAACACACACACACACATAAACATAAAACTTACAAATCATGTACTCTTGTGACAATGACGAGTTTATTTATTACTTCATATTCTTAACATTGATCTAATACTGCGGTCTAACTCGAATTGGTCTATAGTCGACAACTGGTAACCAACAAAATATTTATGTTTAATGTGAAACCAAAGACTCAGCATTTCTATTCATTGCCATCACTAACTTGAACTTCTTGATTATGAAAATACTGTATAGAGTAATCATCAAAAATTTTGTTTCAATACTCACACATACATGTAAAGT
>JZLH01S0103240.1:0-13539 GCA_001188425.1 Eucidaris tribuloides
GTTACAATGGAGTTGCCCTGGCATTCCAGAGAGCATTGGTAATTATTACGAGGCTTTCACCTTTGACCTTTGATGATTGTGAAAGATCAATGACCTCAAAATGTCAAAATATTGATTTCGCGTCATTGATTAATGATAAATATGGTTATGATGCGCTAAAACACTTATTTGTGTCACAGTGGAATTGTCTTCATATTTCACGGATCAATATTGATTATCAAAAGGGTTTTCCTTTGACCTCTGAGGAGTGTGAAAGGTCAATGACCTCAAAATATCAGATTATTGATATTTGGCATCATTGGTTAATGATAAACATGATTATGATGTACATGCATTAGGCAAGCATAATGTGCTACAATGAAATTGTTTTCATATTCCGCTGAACGTTATTGATTAATAATAGGATTCTACCGTTGACCTCTGATAACCTTAAAAGGTCAATGACCTCAGAATATCAGAATATTGATATTTTGCGTCATTTGGTTAATTATTGAATTGATTATGATGTACATGCTTTAAGCATGCATTTGTGTCAACAATGGAATTATCTTTATATTCCTGTGAGCATTGATAATTATGAACTGGCTTCTGCCTTTGACCTCTGATGACCGTGAAAGGTCAATGACCTCAAAATTTGATAGTTATTGATATTAGATGGATCGTTCATGGTCAACTATTTATCATATATGACCATGCATTTATGCTACAAAATATTTGTCTACTGTTTCCACAGAGCATTGGTTAATATGTTTAGGTATCGAACTATGACATTGATAGGCCAATGACCTTAAAACATCAAAATATTGATTTTGAGAATGATTGGTTTCATGATAAACGGTTAATATTGTAAAAATCATGCATTTGTTATAATTAAAGTGTCAAAACATATTCCACAGGCCGTTGATGCAGGTGTCTGTGCGAGGTTAAATACTTCAGAAAAAATAGGGCTTCACCTGATGTCAGTGACCTCAAATATCATTTGCACGCAATCATGTTGTAAGATAATCTGTGCAATATTATCATATTTGCACTGAACAAAGTCTGTATGTGTAGAGTACAGGGAGGTCCGTGACCTCAAGACAGGATATACCACTACTATAGTATACTAGTATTGTTCATATTAACGCTTGAAGGTAGGGAGTCTCATTTTGCCTGTGAAATCTGAAGATCAGAAATTACATGAATTTTGAATAATATGCAATAAACAATAATTGTGTAGTGTACCTACTAGGCACACTGTTCCAAATCTCACTTGGTACTTATGTAATATCAGATGGTTGTGCTGGCATGTGTCAGGTGCTGAAAAAGAATGCAAGGTCATCTACATTGTACGTGTACCAAGGAGTTAATGCCCATGGAGGTAATAAGAGACATGCATGCACGCTCTAAAAATAGTCTAGCACTGACTAGGAGAATCTTTGTCACTAGAGACAAAAAAATCAAATCAAAGTCAAACATTTGCTATAATTCCACTAAAACTGCATTTCTAATTCCTTCACTTTGCTGAAGGTTCTTAAATAGGATGTTCTTCCATACACCAGTGTATTTGCTCAATGTTGAAGTGTAGGCTTGCAAAAGACACACCCAGCCCGTAAATGTACAGGTATCTGATTGCATCTAACAATCTCCCAAACATGCACATAATGCAATTAATGCACTTGCAGCAGCCAGTACACTTCTTCCTGCAGCTATAGTGGATCAGTTCGATTTTGATGTTTCCAGCAGGATTGTCATAAAAAAAAGCTGTCACCAAGAGGTTTCCTTGGTCCAGCCCCAGTCAGATGTGCTAGGTTGGTCAGGATTCAGGACCAGAGTCTGGTTCCAGCATTGGCCTGCAGACATGCACGCTTGATGTGCTGCCGGAGTGCAGCCTGTGTTGGGGGAATGTTCCATAAATCTGTAGACTTTTGTGTGAAGAGCTGCTAATTCCTGGCATCATTCACTTCCATGATGTTACTCGTACGGTCATACATCAGCACAACAGCAGTGACATTGACTCTTCACTGACATCATTTGGCATACGTAAGAGTTCTTCGAAGGCATATGTCACCTCTGGGAATACTTTACATATCTCCAAAGCAGTATTCTTCCCTCCACCAGTAAATGATCGCTGGTAGAGGGAAGCAGGCTGGCCGGGAGATATGGCAAGTATTTCCAAACGTGACAGATGCTTTCGAAGAACTGGTGCCAGTGACGAGTCAACTCAATGTCACTGCTGGAGCCCCCTGGAGCACCCTGTGAGGTCATGAAAGATGGAGAGAGTAGTACTGAAAACTGGATCCAGTACCAAGGGCTATCCAGTGCTCATCAGGACATAATGTTGATGAAACCAGCTATAGCAGTACCACAACATCAGTATCCACAGTGCATATGGCCACCTTCTAATTGATACCCTTCTGCACCACATCTGCCACAAGCAGATGCATGTGTTTGTCTGCCTCCTCGTGTGAACATGGGGGTAGACTGGTCAAGTCTGACACGGCAGAAGAGCAGAGGACCCCCAGTTCTACACATTGCATACATTTCGTTGTCATCAGCGATTGGAAGACATATTGTATCTAGTGAGAGTAACTTGAAGAATTCTACCTTCATGCCAAAGAAGCAAAAGGGATTTCTTTGCGTAGACTAGAAACAAAACTAAACTCTTCAGGATTTGTTTACTGTTTACGTGTCTGAGGTCACTGACCTTAATCTCTGCTCTATAAGCGTACAGATTTTATTAGATATGATTGGAGTAATGTTGCACAGGATTATCTTACAACACGATTTAATTTAATATTTGAGGTCACCGACATCAACTTGTTTTTCTGAAGTCATTAACCTCGCACAGACACCTTTTACTATGAACTAATGTTCTGTGGAATATATGTTTTGACACTTTAATTTGACAAATGTATGATTTCAACAATATTAACAGTTAACCATTGAGCCAATCAAGCCAAATGTCAATATCTTGGTATTTTAAGGTCATTGACCTCTCATTGTCATAGCAAGAAATCTAAGGATATTGACCAATGATCTGTAGAAACAGTAGACAATTTTAATGTAGTATAAATGCATGGTCATATATGATAAATAGTTGACCACGAACTCAATATCCATCTAATATCAATACTATAAAAATTTTGAGGTCATTGACCTTTCACGGTCATCAGAGTTCAAAGGCAGAAGCCAGTTCATAATTATCAACGCTCAGTGCAATATGAAGATAATTCCATTGTTGACACAAATGCATGCTTAAAGCATGTACATCATAATCAATTCAATCATTAACCAAATGACGCAAAATATCAATATTCTGATACTCTGAGGTCATTGACCTTTCAAGGTTATGAGAGGTCAACGGTAGAATCCTATTAATAATCCATAATGATCTGTGGAATATGAAAACAATTCCATTGTAGCACAGATGCTTGCTTAATGCATGTACATCATAATCAACTTTATTATTAACCAATGATGCCAAATATCAATATTCTGATATTTTGAGGTCATTGACCTTTCACACTCCACAGAGGTCACAGGCAAAACCCTTTTAATAATCAACATTGATCCGTGGAATATGAAGACAATTCCATCGGGACACAAATAGGTGTTTTAGCGCATCATAACCATATTTATCATTAACCAATGACGCCAAATCAATATTTTGACATTTTGAGGTCATTGACCGTTCACAATCATCAAAGGTCAAAGGTGAAAGCCTCGTAATAATTACCAATGCTCTCTGGAATGCCAGGGCAACTAACGTGCACGTTTATTATTACCAAAATGACGCCAAACCTCAAAATTTGCATAATAGGTCATTGACCTCTAGAGGTCATCAGAGGTCAAATCTGGCTCACCTCCCGATCTTAAAATAAAGCTTATGACGTGTACTAACACTGGTGAAAGTTTCATGCTTTAGTCAAATTTTGCACAATTGGTCTGCTTATCCGCTCTACTAATATTGCTTCAATTGCTTAATGATTGTCATTTGTTCAATGCTAATCTTGCTTTGTTCTTTCTGTTTATTATTGAGGTCTTATCAATTATCTAGATAATTAAAAGAGCAATCTTCCTCATCCTTCTTCTTCT
Organism: Eucidaris tribuloides; assembly: GCA_001188425.1. Taxonomy (NCBI): domain Eukaryota; kingdom Metazoa; phylum Echinodermata; class Echinoidea; order Cidaroida; family Cidaridae; genus Eucidaris; species Eucidaris tribuloides. The sequence goes on from JZLH01S0103240.1 coordinate 4,078, forward strand.
TCTTCTTTTTATTCAATTTTCTTCTTCTTCTTCTTCTTCTCTTCTTTTTTTTCTTCTTCTTCTTCGTCTTCTTGTTTCTTCTTTTCCTTTTCATCATCGTAAATCGTAAACACCCACTCACTAGCAAAAGGCACGTAATCTATATCTATCTAGATGAATATAAATGTTAAATTGGTCACCTATTTATCGAGATTTTGCATACATTTCAAACCAAATTATTTAAGAGTGAAATGTGCATTGTTTCTCTATTAAAGCCAATATACGTACATACTGGAAAATAATGTTTTTCTCCAAAGTCGCTCAAGTTGTTTTGATGGATTTAAAGTCCTGAGATAATCTATAGTTGTAAATGTACATACAAGTTATGCTAAAAATGAGCACATTTCACAATTTTAATGGTTTCTTGGTCCTCCCTATATATTTACAGGACGTCGTGCGTGTCCCGCTGAGTATCTCGCACGTATGGAGCTCTTTCTGTTCGTCACCTCCTTCCTTCAGCGTTTTACTGTCAAGCTACCCGATGGTGCGCCGACGACTCTGGACGGGATCCCGGGTCTCACGTACAGGTCTTGCCCCTACGAGATACATGCTATCAAAGTGGAATGAAGTTTTAATGACATCGGAGATAATGGCAATCTCTACTGATGGAAGAAAATGAAACTTAGAAGGCATTGATTAACATTGTGGAAGCCCCATTCAATGAATTGTCAAACTTTGATATCCGACCTGCATGATACTCTAGAACACAAAACTTTAGACAACTAGTCTTGCTGTCATTTGCTGTCATATGCTAAATATGCACTGATGAATATCGGCACATGAATTTATGTACCGACGACAAAAAAAATTATAACACAGCAATCTTCGGGAAAACAATGGAATGGTTGGTCATTAATTTTAAATGTTTAAGTGATCGTTTTGACCTGTTTTTCAGGGCCTACTTTTTAGACCTTGTCAGAGATGGTAGCGTGAAGAATAATGTATACGTTTGATTTTTTTTTACTGAAAAAATGGTTAAGCAATCCAAACTGTAAATATATATATATATAAATCTTTCTACCTTATTACCAAAACTATTTAGAGCAGTTTGAATGAAGGCATCATATGTGTATGCCTCCGCACTCCCATCCCAATTCCATTTGAATTGAAATACCTGATGTGTGTATGTGTGTGTGTGTGTGTGTGTGTGTGTGTGTGTGTGTGTGTGTGTGTGTGTGTGTGTGTGTGTGTGTGTGTGTGTGTATGTGTGCGTGTGTGTGCGTGTGTGTGTGTGTGTGTGTGTGTGTGTGTGTGTATGTGTGTGAATCCCATATATTTATTTTTCACCGGAAACCATCCCTGTTTGAGGTAATTGTATGAAAATGTAGAATTATTAACTGCAAATTACATATGCTAAAGTTTGACGACGAATTTCTGCATGTACATTGATTTGGATCATACCTGTTTAAAAAATTAATTTACTATGTTAATCTATATTTGAAATTTTTTGTGTTAATGCTGTTTACACATTTATTTATTAACACCCCTTTATTTCCCACATTGTCCTTCTTTCGCTTTAGCTGCCCTTTTATTGATAGTTTTGTTTTCATTTCTCATGTCTGTCACATTTTCCCCCTGTGTTAATAATTTATATGTATACAAGAATTTGGTGTAAATTATGTGTATTTACTCATACTTATGGTTGTAATTCTTATACTTTACGTAATATTTATATATTTGTATTTTGACTCCAACTTTTTGAGTTGCAATGTTGTGAATAAATAGATAAATACCCAGTGTGATCAAAAGTCCTTAAGTTACAACGGCAATGGCTTCAAATCACACATGTATAAGGGCCTGTGACCTGTGACCTTTGACCTTTGAACTCTGAAATCTTATCGGTTCGTTGATGCCTTACAGTTTATACTTGGTCCAATTATCATTAAAATCTGATCAGCAGTTTTAAGATTTGGCATTTATGAGCTGACATGAGTCGGATTATAATCCGTTTACAGTATCATATTTGACCCAAGCTTCATTAAAGTCTGATCAATTATTCTCAAGTTTATTTTTGGATCAGTATTTTACATGTTAAAAAAGACTATTTATGCATTATTGTTTTTTCATGTAAGTTGTAGAGAAGGATAAACTAAAACGTAGCTCTTTATAGGAAAGTTCGAACAGATAAGACATCAAAAACTCAAATTAAAAACATAGCACCGTGGGGGCGACAAAAATACTTCGAAAACCCATTTCTCCTGTCTGTCCCCAAATAATTGAATTAAACTTCTAAAAAAAAGTTCCGCAACTCGTTATGTCTTGATATTGGTATCGTTGAAAAGTTTGTTTATTTTCCTCAACAATGATACCTTATTTGCTATGATTATGGATTCATGGAATGTGCAGCACTCTTACATAAAGGGCCAAGTCAAAAGTAAAAAGCTGTAAAATGCATTATCAGCACCAGTTCAGCGTTCATAGTATGGAGAGTGGATTGTGTTTAATCATGTTGTGTTTTTTAATAAAGTGTTTTTGAATGAAGTGTTTATGTGTTGTTTTCCTATTTTGTTTTCAATATGAAATGTTATTTAAGCGGGTTATTGTAAAAATTTCATTGTGTTTGAGTTCATTAGGATTCTGGCAATTTTTCAAAGTCCCCTCCTACGAACAACACTCAACACTTCATTGAAAAACATTACAACATCTTTAAACACAATTCACTCTCCATACAAATAAATGTTAAACTGGTGACGATAACAATGCATTTTTTCAGCTTTTCACTTTTGACTTGGCCACTGCACATTCCCTGAATCCATAATCATAGCAAATGAGGTATCATTGCGGAGAAAAATTAATGGGCTTTTCAACGATACCAATATCAAGGATTATCCTATGATACCAATAGAGATATCAACGCTCAAAATTGAGTTATTTTTTTTTGAGAAGTTTATATCCAATATGTCCATACGCGTACGTAGGGGTGTTTAGGGTGTTTAAACACCCCCGATTGCCAAAGGGGTGTAAACACCCTCCACCCCCCCCCTTTCCCCCGTAAACACCCCCCTTTTTTCACGATATCACCCCTTTTTTCGTCAAAAGGGGATGTTTGAAAAATGTGAAAATTAACCCTTTGAAAACTGAAATAAAATGTTCGATTTTTCCTTGGATCTTGGTAAAAAATAAATGTCACTACCCAACCCCCCCCCCCCTGCTGAGAGAGTTTTCGGCAGGCTGGCGCGAGATGAAAACACCCCCCTTGGCAAAAATCCTGCGTCACGCGCTTATGAATATATATGTCTACATATTTTCATACCTCTGCACTAAAGATGCTGAAGGCATCGAGTTTGGTATCCGTCCGTTTCCACTTTTGCCGACTAGAATATTTAGTTTAAAAATCATTTATGGACAGATCCTGCCAGTAGTCATCATCGTGCGTAGAAAGGGGGGGGGGGGGGTGGCTGTTGACTTTAAAATGAATGTAAACATTGGTACAGATAGGCTTAAAGATTTGGGCGTTATGATTTGCAGGATGTGCAAAGTCCATAACTCCCTTCATTATCAATACCAAAACGTTTAGTTTTAGTACTTTACTCAAATTGGTGATAATGGTGTGTGAACAGTCTTGGATACCATACGTCATGAAGTTTGTTTGTTTATTGAGAAAAACTAATAACGACATGTGTACCAGAAATGTTGTTTCTTTCTGTTGGAGTTTCATTTGCCTCAAAATGCGAATGGCGGTTACTGTGCACACGCTGAGCAAGACGAGTACAGCCCTCTGATTGGACTTAAACGGATATCGCCTGGCGCGACCTTTGGCTAAAACGGCTGATCGGACCATTTTGGAACGGCACGTGCACGTTTGACCGTCGCGCGTATTTTTTAAAAATCTTGCCTCCTGAGCAAACTGGGGAAAAGTGATGAAGTTTTAACGGTCCAGATTTTTCACCAAAACCAATATTTACCCTAAGTCTCTATGAGAGGTGTTTATTATATTAATCTTCACAATTGGATATTGATTTCAGCTGATTTGAGTTCATAATAGATGTTTTGACGTGCAAATCAATACCAAATCTTTAATGCATATTGCTGAATTTCTTGTTATGCCTTTATGAAGCAGCCACTCGAAAATATGTTGCGTATGCGCTTAACTAGATCAAGCTTGCATGTGGCCAGATAATATCATTCTGCTTGACTGTATAATTACCAGTCACTTTCAAGGGAAGAAATATTTTTGTAATGATAATCAATTTTCGCTGTAGCCAATAGCAAAAGAATAGGTGAGCACTTAAATTTCAGACTCGGGGGACATGCGAAAAGAAAAACGGCAAAAATTAATGTAATACAGATGAAAATAACCCAAATGGGCATCTCCGGGCACTCTTTTGAGATAGTTTATCATAGATCACTATATTTATAACATTGTAATATCTGAAATTTATTTGCCGCAATAAATCGGAAAAGTGTCAAAATTGGCATTAAAGAAGGGTATGGTTTCCAACATGTTTGACAAAATGTGACTTTGATTCAAGCTTGCCGAAATAGTTTCTTACATCATTTGTTTTCACTTGTCAAGCGTACTCATAAGGTAAAAAAATCACATTGTTTTATCAAGAAACAAGTGAAATTTTCGCAAAATGTTATCACATATCCAAACTCATCTTCCGTTCTTCCTATGAAGTTGGCGGCTTGGAACACACCAGAGCACCTGAAGAATTCTTTTGTACGTCCTTAGAAACCTGGCAGCTGCTTGAATTGATTATTGCTTGCTGGGACTCCATCCCTCATACCTCCTTGGTTTACATACCTCCATACTTTAAAATAATGTCTTAAATTTGTTTTATTTACAGTATAAGTCAATTGTCACATTTATTTATAAGAAGAATTTTGTGTGCTTCGGCTTCTCAATAAGTGCAGAAACTTCTGCTGAAAATGTATGTATGCGTGTGCCCGCGTGTGTGTGTATGTGTGTAGTGTGTGTTGTGTGGGTGGGTGTTTGTGTGTGTGTATTTGTGTGTATGTTTGTGTATGTGTGTCTGTGTGTGTACTTATGTGTGCCCTGTGTGCCCTATGAAAGTTCTGTTTGTGAATGTATATTACGTACATGCTTGTTAAAAGATTTAAAGTGATTGGCTAACATTGTGTAGCTTCAATTTTAAAAAGTTGTCAAACTTTGATATCTGAGCTACTTAGTAGTGTTCAAATGGACAAATAAACACCCTAGAATACAACAGTTTGGAAAGTTACATTGCCAATGACAAGTTATGCATGAATAAACAATTAAAACTCGGGGCGAGTTTTAATAGCTTAGGTGTACACAAAGTAAGTCTATGGGAGGAAATGGGCAGGTGAATCTGGTCAACTTACGATTTTCACTTTTTAAAGCACTAAATAATCATTTTGAAATACAATTTTTTTTTCAGGGCTTCATTTTTAGACCTCATCAAAGACAATGGTAGCATGGGTAATCATGTGGCTCAGATTTTTTTTAACTCTGGTAAATGTTAGCCAATACCTTTAACAAAAATCGTGATAAAATGGACTGAACCACGTGGACCAAGGTAATCAAACACCTTTCTTTTACAACCCAACAAATGTTATTGTGTTCTTACATACCTTCTTTACTGTGTGTTGCACTTTTGTGTATTTCTGAATGGGACGTGGAGATATTTTAATACTATTGCCTTACGTTATAATGATGACGAGCACCAATCTAACGTTGTTGCAACTTCCTTTCCGCTCTATCAAAGAACCACAAATAAGGTATAAACTACAGTAACAATCACTCATACATGGCAGTGACATAATTGGGAGAAGTAACACTGCTTCGAGAACGAAATGAGTTGAACTATATACCAATATATACACTGGCTAAAGAGTAAAATGTTCAGGTTGTAAGGATTTGTCTGAAATTTTGTTTACTTAATTGAGGAGACACAAGCATTCATTTACGTGTACTGAATTAATCTCCGGCCCTTATAGAACTTGATCCCAATGAAATCTACACAACAAACGTTACCATCACAACATTTACACGTAATGATTGTACAACAAAGAGAAAATGTACAACTATGACATTTTCTACAGCAGAAACTTTAAGCATGTATGTTTTATTTTGATGGAAGCTTTGTGTCCCAAATTGAGAACTACTTCAACTCTTGTCATTTAATTTTATGACAGAGTAGAAATTACAAAACCCTTTCATGCTTTCGTAAAACTTGGCTCCAGGTATTTGTATTTTGGGCCAACGATTATTTTCGTCCGTGCCATTGCGGTCTACAACGAGACATTGTCATAAATTGAACATCCTATTGTTTAACGCCCTATCAAAAGCGGGATGGTCCGATCGATAAAAATCGATTCTCAGATCTTACTCTTTTTAAGAAGAACTAAAATCGATAGAGGCGGACGGAGGAGTGTGTGAAAGTGCGTCATATTAATAGTACTTGTATGCGGTTTAGCTATTGTGTGCCAATCCTGGGTGCACATCACTTACAAAACTGTTTGGAGGACCTCAACTTCTGGTCGCCATCTTGGAATGGTGCAACATCAGATGAGACAGTTTCCCGACAGTCTGTTGACGGAATTCTGTTAAATTACCATGGTAACGGAATACTAACGGAATAATTGCGCAAACATGGCGGGGATAAGGGAATACTTTGTTCTCCTGGTAAGTTTATGCGATATTTTTGCCCAAGAAAGTGGCAACCCGCATGTTGATACGGAGATCTCTTTAAATGTACATATTGAATTGGTATGTTACAAAACATTAACTTAAACAGATGTATTATCTATTCAGTTGTATACGAAAATTCGTTTCAAACGACAACGTTCATTCCACATGTACTTTGTATTTTTTTTTTTAGTTTCTTATACTGTTTGTTCAGTAATGATCCGACATCAAATGAACATATTGCTTTATGCTTATAAGAAGGGGTAATTCGATTATCGTCGATAGGATGACAAAACATTGTATCTTATTTGTTATTATTATTATTATTATTATTATTATTATTGGTGGAACTTACTTTTACGGTTAATTTCATTACACCCAGGAAGCCGGATTTTCCTTTTGTCTAAATCTCATATTTCAATGTTTCACTATCAAAAGTTTAAGACAGTGTGGCAAAGTCACATTAAAGCAGTCATATCCGTTTCAACCATTATGTTTGGCTCCGGAACATTTCACATTTGTGAGACTCGAGCTTTGTCACCCCAACAACAATTGAATTTTAAGACTCGATTTCAAGCAGTATCTGTTCACGTTAATTGTAATAACCAGTAAGAGAAAGGACACATCACAAGATTCCAAATATTATGATAATTCCATTGGGAAATGAGTGAACTGTTAGATTAGTTACTTTAAAACATTAATAACAAGAACACAGACGAAACTAAAAGTGCAGCGCAGTGTAGTGCGAATATCTTTACATTAAACTCGGAATGAACCAAAAACATTCGAGAGGAAGTGTTTCCAAAACAAAATGTGAGACCAATAAGAGTTTCACAGGATCTTAGATGTAGGATTAGTACTTGATTTTGGTAAATACTAATTAAAGAAACATATTTATTTCGACACGCTGTATCAACACAATGTTTTTATTGCTTACATTCTTTGTTATCCTATGACTGTTTTACGTAGATTATCGGATTTTATTTCGTTAATGATTCTGGTCGGAAAGTAATCAATTGTGTTTTTAAACAAGAAACAATACTATGCAAATTTGAATTTATGACAACAGTAGCATCATACGGATTACAATAACACACTATTAATGAAATTGACGATCACTACTAGCAGGTTTATAGCCTGGACATAAGGTAATTGTCCGAGTGGTGTTAGAGTACTTACCGTGTTATATCATGAGAGTTTATTTTGAGGTAATGGTCTTTAATTCTTGAGCTCGATGCAGTGATCATGAACTGAACAGATGATGCTAAAAATGAAACAACGAATATCGATATCAATACGTTAAATTTTCAGCACTTCAACGTTCGTATACCCTATATTTTATCTATCTATCTATCTATCTATCTATCTATCTATCTATCTATCTATCTATCGATCTATCTATCGATCTATCTATCTATCGATCGATATATCTATCGATATATCGATCTATCTATCTATTTATCTATCTATCTATCTATCTGTCTATCTATCTATCTATCTATCTGTCTATCTATCCACCTATCTATCTACCTATCTACATATCTACATATCCATCTATCTATCTATCTATCTATCTATCTATCTATCTATCTATGTATGTATGTATGAATGTATGTATGTATGTATGTATGTATGTATGTATCTGTCTATCTACCTGTCTACATATGTATGTATGTATGTATGTTTCTATCTATCTGTCTCTCTATTTTTCTATCTATCTATTTATCTATTAAGGCACGTGCAAAAATATTTCATTACTTGTTTATTTACTGCTTTCTTTGTATTTTATATTGTATAGGTCGTGTTATCTGCTTTTTCTGGAAAAGTGCATGCTGCAGGTAAGTACAAATCAAAACACAGGAGACAATATCAAACCAAACCGAAGTTCCGAACCACAATGTGTGTTTGTTTCGTGTATGCGTGGATAAATATCTATTGAAGACAAAAAGAACCACAAAATATACTTTACCTAAAATTCTCCTCTTCACCAAATTGACATTTTCTTTGCATTCGGGTACACAGAGGCGTCGATCCTGGGGTGGCAAGGGGCCAGTTGCCACACCAATGAAAATATTGGGGAGGGCAATCATACATATCGATTCCCCCCCCCCCATAATTTTGACAACTATAATATGCAATGCAAGGATATGTTTAAAAAGCATTGGAAAAGCACAATTAAACCATTAAACTTAGCATAAAATACTATTAAAGCCACTGGCTAACATTTACCACAGTTAAAAAAAATGTGAGCTGCATAATCCTCCATGCTCCAAGTGTCTTTGATAAGGTCTAAAAATGACGCTCTGAAAAAATTGTATTTCAAAATGATTACTTAGTGCTTTAAAAAAGTGAAAATTGTAAGTTGACCGGATTCACCTGCTCATTTCCTCCCATAGACTTACTGTGTGTAGATCTAGGCTATTTTCTACACGCCGCGAGTATAAATTGTTTATTCATTCATATCTTGCCAGTGGCAGCATAAATTTCCAAACTTTTGTATTCTAGGGTGTTTATTTGTCCATTTGAACACTACTATGTAGCTCAGATATCAAGGTTTAACAATTTTTTAAATTGAAGCTCCACAATGTTAACCTATCACTTTAAGCATACAAAATTGTTGATTTTCGGCGCAATTATTATTATTATCATCATTATTATTATTATTATTATTAGTGGTAGTAGTAGTAGTAGTAGTAGTAGTAGTAGTAGTAGTAGTAGTAGTAGTAGTAGTAGTAGTAGTGTTATATTATCTATTGTTGTTGTTGTTGTTATAGTTATTATTATTATTATTATTATTATTATTATTATTA
>JZLH01S0103240.1:13589-24089 GCA_001188425.1 Eucidaris tribuloides
TTTATTATTATTAATATTTCTATTATAATCAGTATTATTAATATTATCATTATCATTAGAAGTAGTAGTATTTGTAGTAGTAGTAGTAGTAGCAGTAGTAGTAGTAGTAGTAGTAGTAGTAGTAGTAGTAGTAGTAGTAGTAGTAGTAGTAGAGTAGTACTAGTAGTTGTTGTAATAGTAGTAGTATAGTAGTAGTAGTAGTAGTAGTAGTAGTAGTAGTAGTAGTAGTAGTAGTAGTAGTAGTAGTAATAGATAGTAGTAGTAGCAGAAGTAATCCCAGCAGCAGCAGCAGCAGTAGTATAGTAGTAGTAGTAGTAATACAGCAGTAGTAGTAGTAGCGAGTAGTAGTCGTAGTAGTAGTAGTAGTAGTAGTAGTAGTAATAGTAATAGTAGTAGTAGTAGTAGTAGTAGTAGTAGTAGTCGTAGTAGTCGTAGTAGTAGTAGTCATTTAAATATTACTGATAGTAATAGTATAGCATTACCATAATCTTTATTATAGTAATCCCAAACTCACCATAATATTTATACCTTTGGTTATTTATTTGATATGTTTTATTACAGATTTTCCGTTCAGTTTCTTCACCAAGTCGCCCTACACAGGCGTGAATTACGAGAATAAGAATGCTACAGAAGCCTACTTGAATGAGACGGCGTGTGCATCAGCCTGTCTTTACGAGTACTACTTTAATTGCGTCGCATTTGAATTCGACTTTGCAGAAGAAGAATGTTTTCTTGTCAGCAGTGACGTAATATCCGGTGCAAATGTGACTCTGAATAAAGATGCCCACTATTACACCAAGTTGACAGGTAAAGTGTCCACACTGTTTCCAATTCTATGATACTTACTTTACTTACTTTACCCGAGTCTTTGCGGTTCATCCTGATATGATGGACCAGTACTTCCTATCAAGCATAGCTCTTCCTATTGTCTACATTTAATGTATGAATGAAAGTTTTTGCGGGCCTCCCCCTGCCACTCTGTCCATGTGTAGGTGTCCATGAACGTGATGAATGCGCGCGCAACAAATTATGTTTAGGTCGCTTCGACGGAGAAAGCGGATCTGTAAATACACATCTGTTTTCATTTTTTTTTTCTTATATACTTGCATGTGCACAGTTTGCATATAGATGACTAATTTTCGATTTTCGGGTCTTTTTGGGGCAACAATAACATCTTAAAAATACGGAAGAACCGTTCTTTTTATAATGATGCAATAATTTCGAATCAATCCTGCATGACCTGATACGGCTTAAAGAAACGAATAAAAGAATTATATGTTGATCAATATTGATTCCGTAATCATAAAGACTCACTTCCTGCTTCATAAGATTGTGTTTAAAGTATTACGATAATTAGCAGCCTTACTCTGCACTTTTACATAATGACAAAGCTGATTTTCTATTCAAAGACTTAATAGGTATACAATCTGATCATAAAGAATTATCAGAATAGTAATTCATTGCATAATTGATCAACACAAAAAGAATGAAGTTACTGCTAATATATTAAGTTAATAGTGATAACATTATGTCAAGTACGTCAAATGCAACGGTAAACACGATTTATAGAAACAAGAAAAAAAAAACAGACTACTGTCACACCCCTTTTCTCGTTCCCGTGAGGGGTCAGACTACATTAAAAAAATGATCTCTTTATTTTATGCTAAAACCTAAAAGTAGGTTTAGACCTAAAAGTAAAGATTAGGGTGTTAAACCTTGTACACGCTGTCTCATACGATTTCCCATATGTTTTATGCAGAAAACGAATTAGTGATATAAATTATACAGAAACCTAATAAACATCTTTTTTTAACGTTACAGGAGAATGTCCAAATCCACCTGTTGGATTAGAAGACCGTACCATCTCACTCAGTCAGATCTCCATGTCATCGTTTCTGGGTGACACGGAAGATGGTCCAATAGGGATCGGTAAAGACAACGTGCGCCTGAACTCACCCGGTGGATGGTGTGCCAGCGAGTCGGTGGACATCAATAACATTACGGAATGGATCCAGGTACGGTCCTGTTAAAACAGCCAATAGGGAATTCACACTTGTTTCAAATAAGTCATTTCCACTCCTCTGGAACAAATCACCAAATTAAATCAAGGCATGAAAAACTCTTAATACGTTCATATCCAGGCTTAAACATTTCTTTCTGCAGCAAATATAATTATTTTTTACCCCCCCCCCCCATTTCATGATTTGTGATGTAAGTTATTCAAGTAAAAATAATTTTTCGCTAGTAAGACATTTTTTGGATCATTTATTTTGTAAGTTTTCGCCGAAACCTTTTTAATGGTCCACCCACTTTTCATTATACATTTGTTATTTTTTGTTAAAATGTGTATTTGTTTTCTTCTGTTATAATAATGTATGTGTTTTTTTTTCGTTATTTGTCAACTGTTCATACTTTGTATATACCTTGTATATTTGTATTTTTTTTAATGAAAAAGGTAAATAAAATCAATTCAATTCAATAAAAAAATATATCAAAAGAAAATCGTGAAATTGATAAGCAATGACGAAAAGTGAAAAACTTGCACCTAATCCAAAAGATAGCACATGTCTTAAAAAATATGATGCGGTCAGTTTCCGAATCAATGAAGTTTACTTGGTTTTCGACGTAGCGGTAAAACGATTATAAAAATAACGATCAGCAAAATGCGTTCGTCCACCAATATTGGTAAAAGTCACTACAATATTGTTTTTAAAAAAATGATCTATTAATCATATTTGTATTGATCTATTTTTTGACCGCTATTATTGGGTTAAAGATTGTGTCATTGATTTGCACGTCAAAAAACATCTATATGAATCAAATCAGCTGAAATCATATTCAATGTGAAGATTAATATAAATAAACACCTCTCATAGAGACTTGGGGTAAAATATTGAGTTTTGGTGAAAATCTGGACGGTTAAACTTCATCCTTTTTCAAATTGCTCAGGAGCAATTTAAAAAAATCCGCGACGTCAAACGTGCACGTGCCGTTCCAAAATGGTCCGATCAGCCGTTAGCCAAAGGTCGCGCAGGGGAGAGCCGTTAACCAATCAGAGGGCTGCGCTGATCTTGCTACGGTGCACAGTAACCGCGATTCGCAGTTTGAGCAAAATTGAAACTCACAGAATGAACAACATTCTGGTAACATGTCGTTATTAGTTTTTCTCATAAAACAACAAATTCATGACGTATGGATCTCAGACTTTCAACACACCATTTGTAAGTACTAAACTACCGTTTGGTATTGATAATAAAGGGAAGTAATGGACTTGCACATCCCTGACACAATCTTTAAATTCATTTCTAACTCATTAGTGACTTTTGGAACAATCCCTTTTATAATGTGTAGTGAGTATACAATAATTCCGTAGCCACGGGATGCGTTTAGGATGCGTATACGCCCCATCCCCTTTTTGAAATATTTAACAGTTTGCGTGCCACACATTTACAAGGAAAAGTTTCTATATTTTACTAGAGTTTCTTAATTTTTTTCTATACTTTTTACGTCTATACTGTGCTCAAGGTTCATAAAATGGTATTTACCTCTGTATTATGTATATAAATGTGATCAATGATGAAAAGAAAACTTCTTAAAACATTATGTGTGACTGTCAACTAATACTTACGCAAATACATGTCATTTTCTTTTCAATATTATTTTTAGGTTGATTTCAATGAACCCAAAATCATTGGAGCAGTGTCTACTCAAGGATTCAATCATGGTGGCATCGATGACGTGTATTGCTCGCAGTATTATCTGACGTATAAATATGAAGAAGGAAACACTAGTGCATCTTGGGTAACCTATGAAGAAAGTGGGCAGACCAAGGTATGTACAGTCTATCTTTAATTCAATTTTCAATTCATTGCAATTCATCATTATAAACATAAAAATAACAAAACTTAATGGCAATATACAATAATTAAAATACTTTATGTAAAAGACCTAACAAACTAACATAAACACAAAACTAATGTAAATGCTGGGAGAGCACAAAACGAAATGCCAACCCCTAAAAAGTACAATTATAAATTTCAAACTACAAAGACAAACATAATTTGATTCCTATACACATGCTATACGAGAAAATTAATATTGGCTTTAAATTGTTGTGCAGAAATGTTTCAAATTTTGTGTTTCCATAGACGACATGTAAATAATAACTATTTGCTTATTTCCAGTTATTCGAAGGCAATTCAAATAAGAATGGTGTCGTCAACAACACGTTAACCAATCCAGTGAAAGCAACGAGCATTAGACTCCACCCCACAGTGTGTCGAAATCACCCGTGTATGAGGCTCGAGTTCTACGGCTGCAGAGGTACAGTTCTCACGTGGACATTTATTTTCTTATTACTTTTATGTTACATTATTGAAAAAAAAACATTAATGATAATTACTTCGAGTGACAGCTTTTTAGTATACACAAGTATTTAATTTCCAGTACAATATCTTAAAGGCACTGTATAATAGTGTTTTCCAGTTAAAAAAATCTGAGCTGCATGATTCCCCATGCTACCAGTGTCTCTAACATGGTCTTAAAATGAAGCCCTGAAAAAAATTGCAGTTTAAACGATCAAGTAAGTGCTTTAAAAAAGTAAAAATCATTGAGAGACCATTCCAGCTTTCCCCCATAGACTGCTGTGTTGCAGAATTCCTATCGCCCGAGTAGGAAATTAATGTGCCAATTTGTATCTGCACATATTGTACTAGTGACAGCATAACTGTCCAAACTTTTGTGTTCTAAGGTGTTTATAATATGTCCATTCAAACACTGTCAGAATATGTCAGATAGATAAGTTCGACAATTTTTTAACCGTGTCTTCCACAGTGTTATATAGTGTCTTTAAAGAAAGTGAATATAAAATAAGGGGCACACCGCATCATTTTTGTTTTCACCTGCTATTATCAGTAGTCACTCTTACTGGGAAAGGTTTTGTTTTTGTTTTTGCATCTCATTACTCGAGGAGACTTGTCTGTATATCCAGCTATGCTATTTAGCAGTACGTTTCCAGCTCTCTTTATAGATTCTAGCCATGATACTTTTTTTCAGTTAAGAGACTACGGCAATTTCCTTGCATGCATATCGTTTCAAAACTAAAAATATAGTTATTAATTATATCAATACTTTTTAAAATTATTATTGACTACATTTATTGTTAATTTGAATTTTGCAATGTGAAATATTGCTTAATAATTTGCATTGAGAGACAACTTTAATGTAATAAATGTAATTGACGTGTTTGGTGGCCTATTACTCCAATTACCTGTATATATTATATTTATGTACACATGATTTTACAAACACGTTTATATTTCTCTTGATATTTTTGCTTCTAAGTTAGAAACAAGAAAAAAATAAATGAATGAAATCAAAGGTAAATAACCATATAATTAGAACAAATTTGATTGCACAGTCTGCTACATTATGCATTACTCTATGTCCACATTGCAAAAATAGTTAAAATGTTTTCCCTTCTGCCTAGTCCCCACCACTGATCTTCCCTCTACTTAGAGGGGAGATTAGTGGTCCCCACACGTCATCAATGGTGGTGACAAAACAACAGCAGCAGCAACAACAACAACAAAAACAAAAACAAAAACAACAACAACAACAACAACAACATCATCATCATCATCATCATTTTCTTCTTCTTCTTCTTCATCATCATCATCATCATCATCATCATCATCATCATCATCATCATCATCATCATCATCATCATCATCATCATCATCATCATCATCATCTCATCATCATCATCATCAACAACAACAAAACAGTGATAACTATTAAGTCCACAAATGTTAGATTAACAATTACCTGGTTATTTTACTCCTTTCAGATGACTGTACCCCTAATCCCTGCATCAATTCCACGTGCACGGATAACAACCCTAACGTCTGGAATGTGACGTGTGCTTGTCCTGCTGGGTTTGTGGGCGACTTCTGCCAGACGAACCTCGACGAGTGTGGTTCGAATCCCTGTCAAAACCGGGGCACGTGCGTCGATCATGTGGATTACTACACCTGTGATTGTCGCGGCGGATACGTTGGTGAGAATCTTAATTCATTTTCA
The DNA here is from genome assembly GCA_001188425.1 of Eucidaris tribuloides. Taxonomy (NCBI): domain Eukaryota; kingdom Metazoa; phylum Echinodermata; class Echinoidea; order Cidaroida; family Cidaridae; genus Eucidaris; species Eucidaris tribuloides. Next base: position 19,671 of record JZLH01S0103240.1, read on the forward strand.
GGAGGAAAATACAAAATAATCTAGTCTAGTCGTAGTTAGGATAAATCAGTATACAAGCATACTTAATCAATCCGTTGGATTGCCGGAAAGTTCATTGTGAAAAGCTTTTGTTATTTCGTGGTTTTCAAAATTGATAGGTACCATAGAAAACATGAAGTATTTTTCATTATAATCATTTGAAATAGCAAACACGCGATCAATTTCTGTTATACATCAACTGCTTTAACTCAATTCTAGTATGAAGTCGTCTTGGTATAAGGAACTACCTTATTAAATCACAATGGTCAATTTTTAGGTCAAGTATTGTGCGCCTATTTCTATCGATGAAAGATATAAATAGTAGAAATATAACGTCCTGACTTACTTTTGCGATTTTCCACGTCCCTATCCAGTCATAACTATATCTATTTATTTTATGTTTATATTACAAACTGCTAGGGTTTGGCAAACAGAGAATGCATTTCTCCTCTCGACTATGAAAATGCTGGCACTGGGCCAGCAACAAACTTCTGACCAATGAAATAAAATCTAGATTTTAATATGCATGAAGTTATTTAAACTGCGCGTGCGCAGTACTTGTTGGAGATGATCTGCAAGACAGTGAGTAAAAGCGTCGTGTGACCGTGGTAAAAGATTACTTTCATTTATTATATTATCGGAAAACTTTGTGTTATTTTAGAGTACCCTGTGTTCCAAATGGTCAGCCAAAACCCTGCGTTGTTATTTTTTGATACTATTAAATGGGCGTTTTCTTGTCATCAATGTCAGTTCCTGTGTGTAGTCTATATTAATTCTTTGTTCAGTCCCACACAGCTAAGTTTGTGTAAGTGGTGTGTAGAACGCACCCATTAATCCCACATCATGCAACACAATAATCGACATGCTTGCTGCCCGAGCTTGCTGCTGGTAAGTACGTTCATGTGTGATTGCAAAGCGAGCATCTAGCCATTGGAAACGCTACATGCGGTTAAATTGTGATTGTTCTGTTAAAATCCAGCATAAAAGCACTAATTTTCTTGTCATTTGGAAAACCTATTTTGATTTTTTGTGTTGCAAAACTATTTTGGAACGGGTAGATCTAACGTCCGTTATGGTTTTGTCACCATGCTGGTAGTGTCGCCGACGGGTGATAAAGTCTTTCCTTCTGTCAAAATGAGCGCATATTACATGTCAGTTAATATTATGATAATGAGTTGAAATACTAATCGACCAATCAAAGTAAAATTCCGTACCGGAAAGGGCGGGGAAATTTTTTTGCGCCACTGAAAACATCGCGATGTCGTCTGTACCGCTCACAAGCCGTTCAGCTATTGGTCATACACACTCATGTTCACGCATGCGATACAACAAAATGGCTGACTTGCACTCGACCTTTTTCAGCACACTTCTACTTCTACTTATACTTGACAGGATCCATCAGTCAGGATATAACGTCAAGGACTTGGTGCAGTGTTCCAGACAGTGCAGACTTGTTGGTGCAATATTTACAAGTGCGAGTAAAATCTGGATGTAGCCTTTAATGGCTGTGAGAAGTTACTGCTCCCAAAAATGCTTCCAGTGATGTAGAAGCCAGGGTCTCATTTGGGAGCGAGTTCCATGTTGTGACTGTCCGTGGGAAGGAGTTCTGGTATAATTGGGTCCGGGCAGGTATTAACTGAAACTTCTTTGGATGGTATTATCTGGTGTTCCTTTGAGTCATGGATGTGAGTAGTTGATCTGGATCTATTGCAACCATGCCGTTTTGGATTTTGTATAACAAGTTGAGGCAAGCAATGCGTCTGCGTTCCTCCAGTGTGTCCCATTGAAGCTGTTTGATCATCTCAGACACACTCTCAGTATATATATTTATGGAGAACAAATCTTGCAGCTCAACATTGTACAGCCTCGACCTGTGATATGCTTTTTTGTGTGAATGGGTTCCAGACAGTAGCGCAGTATTCTAAATTGGGTCTAACTAATGAGAAGTATGCTTGTTGCCGAAGCTTCTGGGAAGATCGTCTGAGATTTCTGCTGATAAGCCCCAACATCTGGTTTGCTTTGGATATGACGCTGTTTGTATGATTCAGCCATGACAGGTTGTGTGTAAAGGTGAGACCAAGGTATTTGTAGTTGTCAACTGCTGTAAGTGGGATGTTGCCCAGAAGGTATTGTTCCTCAATTTTCTTCCGGCAAAGGGAGAACTGGAGAAGGTGACACTTTTCGGTGTTAAATTTCATTTGCCAAGTTAAGGACCAATTATGGAGACGATCAAGATCTTGTTGGAGGACACAATGGTCTGATATATTGTTGATAGAACGGTAGATGAGACAGTCATCCGCAAACAATCTTAGCTTCGAAGAGATACCATTGGAAATGTCATTAATGAATGTGATGAAGAGGAGAGGGCCTAGTACCGTTCCCTGCTACTAAGTATTTTACTTTTACTAAGTATTATCCAAACATCATCTCAAAATGCACAAAATACCAAATTTCAATTTATCATAAATCAAAAAATATATTGGCGATATTACATTAAACAAATATTGCAAAACTGGCGATAAAACCGGCTAAAAAATGTGGTGGCAAATTTGCGCGAACACGTGTATTGTGAATGAGCCAGATCACGATCGATCGATTGTGCAATGGCTATTCTTTACGTGTTATGCGCATCTAACAATTTTGCCATAGGGTTTGTACAGCATTCGCACCGCACAGTCCCGCAAGCTAGTTGCATTGACATAACAGGCGTCAGCGATTAACGATACCGAATCAAACATTTCGCCAGTAACGGAGGAAAGAAATAAAACAATGTTTTGGGAATATTTTCGACTTCCAGGAGATATAAATTAAGGTGGATTAGGAAGAAAAAATATCAAGGATTACAACTAGGACTCGTATTTCCAGGCTGAAGTCATTATAATAGAAGGTAACAGAAAACATTAACTCAAAGTGGCGATTTTACCAGTACGGATGTTAGACCTTATCAAAAGTATAGATCTATCAGTTTGTTTAACTTTTCCCAGACATGAGAATACATTCAATCGTAAAAATATATGTTAAGAAACTAAAAATTGTACTTTACACTTTTGCCACCAAATTTGGTTAAATTACGGGCATCTGCTTCCTGAACAGGAAAGTTTCTTTCCTACATGTCCTACATCTTGTACTGTCCTGACATATTCGTCATGGTTTTCTGAAGCTGCAGGCTTGCATGGCATTGCGCAGTAAATCTTCAGAAAACATGACAAATGTGTTGGTACAAGACGTTGGATAGAAACCTTCCCATTAAGGAAGCAGACTCCAGTAATTTAACAAAATTTGGTGGCAAAAATGTAAAGTACAACTTAGTTTCGTAAATATGTTTTTTTTTTTTTACGATTTAATGTATTTTAGTTTCTGTGATAAGTTAGACAAACTGATACATTGCCTTGTTTGCCTAGTTGCATGTGGGCTGTTGCAATACTGACTGATAAGTGATAATAATTTTTTTAGACTGATGGGACCTGTCCCTTTAATGAGATTCTCATGTGTTAGATCTACAGTATTAAACATTTTTGGTCAAAAATGTACTTGGTTGAAATGGACAAGTGATTTCACGTATGAATGCCAAACAAGTGCTACCTAAAAAAACTACCGTATGAATTACAAATATGATTTAAGGATATTGTCAGTTTGATAGTACTTCAGACATTAAACAAACTATCTAAATTTCCACTTCATCTAATTTAATTTTTGTTGCCTAGACAGATAGCATCTAACTTTTGGGCTTCTCATTTAGTGGTTCAATACCATTACATTAACTTGTTCATCATAAAAATAACATGATACATACAATTTATTGAATTCATTCTACAGAGTAAACAGATAGATTTTTCGTGCATATTTGAATGATTTCAGGTTGGGCAGCTATTGAATGTTGATTTCTCTGTGTGTTCTCATCTGTTGTCTACAGGTTACAACTGTCAGACAGAGGTGGACGAATGCTCCAGTGATCCTTGCCAAAATGGTGCTACCTGCAACGATCTTGTTGACGGCTATAACTGTACATGTGTGGATGGCTATGGTGGAGTCAATTGCGCTAATTACTCTGGTAAGTATTCTAGCTTAAGGGAACAGGAACACTAAAACCTTATGCAATATTTGATTTTTAGAAAGTTAATGTGACTGCTGATGGTTTGAATGATTCTTAAGGAACCTGACATTAAACTAATTTCTTGGTCAGTATAGCAAGATAAGGTTTGTGCTCAGTGTAGGAAATAAACCAGGGCAACGGGTGATTTAGTCCTTGGCAAAGCCCAAATCGCCCTTTAAAATCCCCAAAACAAAATTCTTTGGGGTGACCATTTCCTTCAGAATCGCCCTCAGATTTGCTACAAAATATTTCACTTTTGTTTTATTAAATGGGTGCTTTTATGGCTGAAGCTCCGCTAAAACATCAAC
>JZLH01S0103240.1:24114-39711 GCA_001188425.1 Eucidaris tribuloides
AATTCATTTTATTTTAAGGGCGATTTTTATTAGAGCCTTGGCTATTTTTGTAATTTTGGGGGCTATTTTCTACCACTGGGGCTACTTTTTCGTTGCACATCAGAATTTGAAGAATGCAATGAAAGATTGCTGTCTAATAAAAATCGCCCTTAAAAAATAAAAATGAATTCCTACCCTGTTTGTGCTATTCTCACAACATCATACAAATACATGGCAGGATGTATTGTCAGACCTATAGGTGAAGTCAGAGTCCAACTGTGTATGGGAAAAGAATGTAGAAATCTTGGATAGGGGATGAGACTCTGGTTGCTCACATGAGAAGTTCCTGGATCAAGTCAATGGTAGAATGTAAAGCTGGAGGTTCTGTGTTGAGACAGAAACACCCCAACACGTTAAAGAACCCACACACTTTATTGAAAAAAGCAAGATAAAAACCCAATATTGTGGTCACTTATCAACATTCACCTAGTATCATTACATGCTTTCATGTAACAATGAAAATGAATAAAACTTCTAGTCCCTGTTGATGACAAATTGATGATGAAATTAACAACAAAATAATATCAATAACAAGCTCATCGTAACCTCTGTAGAAGGATATCATCAGATATTTAGGTATGTTAACAATTTGTACTGAAAATATGTTTTATTTTCTGATTAACAATAATCCTGCGTTTGTAAATGGCATTTAAACTCATCCAAAAATTATTCACTATGTTTCTATCACGTAGTTAACTGCACAGAAGGCTACTTTCAAGGCATCCACTCCTGCTACATGTTGGAGCTATCCAACACCACAACCTACCAGTACGCCCGCAAAGCCTGCCAAGCCATCCAGGGACACTTGGTATACCCTGACAACCAAGTGGAGCAGGATATCATTACTAACATCCTAGATTCAGGGGGCGTGTCTTCCGGTGTTTCTCTTCTGACTGGCTTACTGTACATTGCCAGCAACAGCACTGTGGTGTTCGACAATGGCCTCGGGGCACCAGAGACTGAGTACTGGGCATCCTCTTACCCGTCTGGGAGTGATGAATGTGTTGTCATGGAGATGAGTGCATCATCATCCTGGGAGTGGGCCAATGCTGATTGCACCAATGAGATGCCTTACATCTGTGAGCAAGAGAAAAGTGAGTTCAGAGGCCAGTCATTGATAGTCCTGGAACAGGTCAGCCAGAATTGGGTCTGGGTTTGTGTGGAGTTTTGCGTTGCAGAATTTAAAGCGTGAGTCTAATAAGGTCCAGTTCAGTGCAAACTGTCATACTAGAAGAGTTGGCTGACAATATAGTTTAAATATGCAACTTTGGTGATAGCTGGGTATTGTTATGTCATTATTCAAGAGAAACCCTTGGTTTGTAACTTTTGATACAACTTGATCTAAGCTACAGACTGTACCTATGGATTTAATTTGATTTTGCTACAACACATGAATTAGTAATTGGTCAGTGTTGCAGGATAAGATATTTGCAGTTCTTAGAACAATACAGAATTGTATTGACAGGGAAAAATTGTGAACCTGAAGAAAAAGACCAAAGTCTGATTCAGGCTGAGTCTGAGTCTATTTCAAACACTTAATGATTGTTTTATAGTTCAATTTTTTCAGGGCTTCATTTTGACACCACACAAGAAACAATAATAGCATGTAGGTCCATGTAGCTCAGATTTGGAAAGTACACTTTTTGAAACAGTGCCTTAAACACAATAACTGAATGTTGTACTTTTCATTTTTCTTTCCCCAGCTCATGGCAATTTCAGTGAGTGGAGTGAGTGGGAGGAATGCAGCGTGACATGTGGTCCTGGGGAAGGGACCCAGGTCCGCCGTCGCACCTGTACCAACCCTGCCCCTCTCCTGGGAGGAAATGAATGTGAAGGGGACTTCAACGAGACCAGGACTTGTGGAGCCATCTGTCCTATAGGTAATTGTAAAGGCATAAGTCAATGGGAGGGACATTTTCTCTTTGTTTAAACCTAACACATGAAATCCTACAAATGGTCAATTTGACTATTTGGTGTCAGAAGCCATGTCATTTACCAGTCCTTTGCACCCAAAATCAATGACAAATTCTGCAAAAAAAATGTGGTGTGAAGAACTGTAATTATGGTGTGATACACTGTCAAACATACCATTTTTCAATCAAATACAGTTTATGATGTTGATAATCCAGACTTACATCTTTTTTCCACAAAACACTCTTTGCAAATTTACATTGATTACCTATTATTCATATCAATCTGATTAAACATGCTGAAAAAAAAGTGCTTTAAAGTTAAATGGACATGTTAAATTTCTTTTAATTGATTTTGCCACTCAGCTTAGTGTAGAGCTCCAGAAGTTTTTTAACTACTTCTCTCAGTCCCACAGAGAATCTTTTGTGTTGTTACAGAGAATCTTTCATGTTGTTACAGAGAATCTTTTGTGTTGTTTTAGTGCTTGGTTTTGACATGGTTAAACTTGTTGAAGACAAGCTGATTTCCACAGACACTATAATATGCATTCTGTATAGACCCTAGCCCGAGATATCTCATTCTTAGTCCTCAGTGAGTTAATATTACCCATTTTGATAAAGATACAAATAAAATTATTATTACTTACTTCTCTGCAGTTGAATGTCCACCTGGCTTTGTGACACGTTATGACACCTGTTACCTTCTTCAAGTCAACGAGTCAGCAACGTATGAAGATGCCAAGGCTGACTGCCAGAATCTGACCATCTACGGAGGGCATCTTCTCCTCCTCAACAGCTACTACGAGCAAAAATTCATCTCCCGCATCTTTGCTGAGAAACGAGTTGATGAAACGCAGACGTACTACACTGGAAATATCGTAGATCTGACATCAGGCAATATAACCTTGGACTGGATCTATGCTTCTGATGAGGATTACAACATAACATCGTGGGATGAGGCAAACATTACAATGTGGCTGGAGGGGTCACCTAGCAACGAGACTGCAACCGATACGTGCATTTTATTGAAGGAGAATGGGACAAGCTGGAAAGCGGTGAACGAGGACTGTACGACAATGCGAGGATATGTCTGTGAAGTTAACTTGGGTGAGCATGTGAAATTTCAGTATGTATGTGTGCATCTTGATTCTGTTTGTTCTATCTAATGAAATTAGGTGGGGGTTTTCAATAATTTACAAAGAATTCAATTTAAAATCACAAAAATTATCCCAAATGGTTAGACATGTACCCCTTCATGTCACGAATGTGAAAACATACAATATTTGCAATTGAGTGGTGGCTTATTACAAATCAGAAAATCAGAATACCACAAAGGGGGGGGGGGTGGGGGGAGTGGGAGAGGAAAGTCAAATTCCATAGAGTATATTAAAACTTGTTGAAACTTGACAGTTGCATTAAATGCATGTAGATGACTTAGAAATTAGCTCCATCCGAGGGTAACACACTTGGTTCAGAAACACACTGTATATATGCTGAATATTTCACACTGGCTTTATTTTCGTGAATTTTTCTGATGAATCTGTACAAATTCAGTGCAAATGCAATAAAATCGCAAAAATAAACTCTCGCAAATTCCTCGTCTTGGACCAAAATAACAAACATTTATGAATGCAAAATACATATATATGATGTATAAAGTACAGTGTACATGATACCATGCATAATGTAATCATGTTTTTTGCTTTGTATACAGGTGCTGGTAACTGGGGTTTTTGGCAGCCTTGGGGGGAGTGTAACGCAACATGTGGAGATGGCTACCAGACCAAGGTTAGGTTGTGTGATGACCCTGCCCCCATCCTGGGGGGAGCTAACTGCACCGGGGCAGGGGAACAGATCAGGCAGTGCTCTGGAGATTGTCCTTCAGGTAATATGATAAATATTTCACAAATACTCGCATATTTGTGATGCTTTACATTTTATGAGATCCTGAGAAACTGTGTAGTAATAAGCTAATAATAAGTGAATAGCACTGCTATGTCAGCTATTAGATTTTTCATTTTATTCAATATCATCCATTTACTGTCACAAATAAGTAATTTATTGACAGAAAATCTGCCTGGCTTCTCCGCATTCAGATAAAGTTGCTACAATGTGATTGACAACACATCTCATTTCATTTTAGATCATTTCAAATTCTATATAAGTCAACCCCTTTTCCCGCTAATTTTGGAATGTTTGGGTTGATTATTAAAGTGATAGGCTAAGATTGTGGAGCTTCAATTTAAAAAATTGTCAAATTTTGATATCTGAACTACATAGTAGTGTTCATATGGACAAATAAACACCCTAGAATAAAAAAGTTTGGAAAGTTACACTGCCAATGGCAAGTTATGCCTGAATTAACAATTAAAACTTGGGGCAAGTTTAAATAGCGTAGGTGTACAAATACAAATACACATGAAATACACATTTTTAGACCTTATCAAAGACACTGATAGCATGGGGAATCATGTAGCTCAAATTTTTTTAACTGTGGTAAATGTTAGCCAATACCTTTAAAACATACTTTGTTAAAATAATAATAGTAACAAAAGTATATTTACAAAGAACAGTGATTACTTTGATTCACACAATTATTACAAATTTTACATCTCTACATGTTTTATTCACCCACAGTCACCTGCCCGCCTGGCTTCTCCGCATTCCAAGATAGTTGCTACAAGGTGATTGACAACGCATCAGATTTCACTTACCATTTACTGGCAAAGAGGGAGTGCTTCTCCCTGACCAATGACACTGGTCACCTGACCTATATCCAGGACAATGCAGAGCTAGAATTCGTTGGTTACCGTTTGGAGGAGTCATACTTCGGTTTCGAGAGAGCCCCGGTGTACGTCGGTCTTCGCCATGACGACACCACCTTGTATTACGCCAACGACACTGAGACGGTGAATCAGACGGACTGGGGTGGCAATGGATTGTGGGCCACGGGGTTTCCGTCTGCGAACAACGAGGAATGTGTAGCGATGGTTTACGACAAAGATGTCTATCAGTGGCTACTGAGGGACATTCCTTGCCATCGAGAGCTGGGCTTTGTCTGTGAAATCACACAGAGTAAGTCTGTCTTCATTGATTGTGTGCCTTTATTTTGGACTGCAAGAAGTTTCACTTCATATGTCTAGATACAAAGTGAAAGAAAACACAATGACATCACTGAAATAAACTGTCTTAAACTTCCGTCTTTAAGCAAAAACGTAAAAAGAGCTGTACACAATATACCATATCATAAAGAGTATCAAATTTCAAAGGAAATCAAGATTGCTCCACAATTTGACTGCTCTTGTTCAACTTGAAGTATTTCCAGCCAAGTATTGTCTGGGTTTTACGTAAACAATGATTTTGTCTAGTTCTATACAAATTATGATGATTATTTCATTTAAATCTTGCCTTTTTGAAGATCGTGAATTTTCACAAATCAATAAATCCAACAATGGTAATGAGTAGGAATTTACTGATCCTCCTAGTCCACTTGCTCAATACAATACCCTTCTCACAGATCTGACAAGCCATTCACACATTGTATGCATTAAAGAAGTGTGCTTATAATTGTGCAGAAACTGCAAATTCAATAAGATGCCTGATTTGAACCTGAAGTTCACTTTACAAATAAAGCAAATAAAAGAGTTAAAGGCATTTTGCAGTACTTAAATTATCACATCTTACCCTTTTCCCTCCTAACCTCTCCCAGCTCCTGGTAACTGGGGTTCCTGGCAGGGCTGGAGCCGGTGCGACACCACGTGCGGGAATGGAACTCAGACCCGCCAACGTCTGTGTGATAACCCAGCCCCTATCCTGGATGGTACAGCCTGTCCTGGGAACGCTAATGAGACCAGGAACTGCACTGCTCCTTGTGATGTCGGTATGTATGGTGGAAAAACTTAACCCATTGACTCTGTGATTCTGTAATTCCCATAGAATTGATACAGGGCACATGTGGTGCCCATAGTCGAAGGGTAAAATTAAGTGTTTCATTGCAAGTAAAATGTATTCTTTTTGGGGGGAATTATTTATCTAAAAAAAAAGAAGAAAATACATGTTACATGTTAAGAGTTTGAGACTTTAAGACTTTGTTCAGCATTGCTTGAGTTGTATCAAATTATCACACTTGAAAGTTTCTCCCATCTTCTCTTTGCTTTATTCCAGTGAACTGTCCTGCTGGATTTGATGTATTCCATGACAGCTGTTACAAGTTCTTCCTCAACGCATCCGACGCATTGACAATGGCAGATGCTAATGCCACATGCAGAGATGAGACCAATTACACTGGACATGTGGCCCGTGTCGGCGACTATTATGACCAATTCTTCCTCAGCTGGGGTCTCAAAAACCGTGGATTGTCCAAGAACACACATGTTTTTGTCGGTCTCAGTTACGAGAGTTCAACGTTGACCTACTACGGCCTGACGATGGACGGCCCTGATATTGACACCTGGCCCGGTTCTGAATTGTGGGCCCGAGGGTATCCAAAGGAACGACCAGGGGAGGTGTGCGTTGCCATGGCGTTTGATCCGGATGCCCAGGAGTGGTTGTTTGGTGATGTCTCCTGCGATGATGAGTATGGATTTATTTGTGAAATTGCTCAGGGTGAGTATCGTATCCAGGCTACTTTAGATTAGTGTCATGGTTTAAGGACAGTGTCAGGGTTTAAGGACAACTATTGTCTAGACAAACACCCCCTGATAATTACCTCCTGGAAGGTTCATCCCCTCCCTCACCTTCCACCTAAAAAAGGTAGTTGTCCTAGGGTTATTTCTTCTTTGAAATTAATTGTCCCAGGGAAGTAGTTGTCTGGGGGAATGTTTTCCATAAGGGTAAGTGTGCATTGGGAGAAATGGTTCAACAGGGTTGTTGTTGTAGCAGTAGTTGCTCTTTGAGAGTGATTGCTCCAGGGGGTAATGTACAGATAGAATAGAAAAATGATTTGAATCTGCATTTCCAGCTTGAATTTCAAGCAATCAGAATTAAATAATGAAGATTCTTTTTTTTACCCTTTGCACGCAAATTTGCACATCTGTGCATTCATACAATTAAATTCAGCAATCGTAATAATTAGTTTTCTCCATTACAGTTGTACTAGAAAAGCTAACAAATGGTCATAATACTTAAGCAATATCTATAGAATAATTACCAGTATCAATGGTGCAATAAGGCCAGCAAGATTTAAAGAAAAACAATTGTTGTTATTCCCTCAGAATTAATTTAGCACACAAAGAGTTAACAGAAAAAACACTAAGCCTTGATACTAATGCGTTACACGGAATGAAGATTTTTGGTGATTTTTTTTTCTCTCTTTCAGCCCCTGGTGGTGAGGGTGAGTGGGGTCCCTGGAGTCAGTGTACTGATAGCTGTGGGACAGGCACCCAGGTGAGGACCCGTGAGTGTGACAGCCCCGCCCCCGTCCTGGATGGACAATTCTGCCAACAGAGCCTGAATGACACCAGGTCATGTGAGGACAGGTGCCCAGTAGGTGAGTGAGATATTCAACCAGTAACCTCTTGGGGTCGATGCTATGTGGTAGTTTTGTTCAAAAAGAGACAATGTCATTTTCACTCAGTTAACCTTGAAGGGAATGTAAACATATAAGTGTACAATTTCTTGAGAAATGTTTACACAGCATATATTTATTATCTTTGTGTATGTGGACAAAATGTTTCCTTTATGGGACAGAGGCTTGTCTACAGATAATATCACTGTAGCATTTACTATGAGTTTGAATAGAATATTAATTGTATTTTCTGGGCTTGTGTACAAGCTTCTCATCTCCAAGGGGTTAATGTGACCCTATATCATAAAACAAACAACCAGTCATAAAACCAAATTTTGTGGTAGGGCTCAAAATAGGTGATTTTGGTTGGTGTGGTTATTTTTTTTTATAATTTGACATTTCTGAATAAGCAATCTTTTCATGTAATTGAAAGTTTGGTAGTACATATTGAATGGAAAGTGTTTGCTCTAATTCTCTGGACTCATATTTTACTGGGTGTGTGTTTTCAGAAGTGCTCCTGTACACTTTAATATCCATGTGTACTCCTCCCACTTTGAACCCCAATAAAATTTGAAAGGAGCAAGCTGCTGCATTAAAAGTTGAGAAGAGTCATGGGTAAAATGTACCTAATAAGTGTGCTTCCTCGTCTTTTTTTCCTGTCTCCATTGTTGTTTTTTTCTCCTTTTTCCTATAGTTCTTTGTTTTCCCTTTTCTCCTACTCCTTCTCTACCTTATTCTTAACACTTCAGGAAGAAGTAATTATGTAAAAGATATTTGTAAGGCTTGGTGTTGATTTGTTTTCCTATTAGTTGAATGTGTGGATGGTTTTACTGCTGGTTACAAGAGCTGCTATAAGACAGTCCAGATGGCTGCCAGTTTCGACACCTATGAGGGTGCTAACCAATCCTGTGCTGAAATGACCAATTACACCGGACATCTGCTGTACATCAACAATCAAACGGAACTGGATGAGGTTAGATGAACCTGCTTAGTCTCTGTTTAACCTGTTGAAGATGAGAAACAGTATGTTTCATTGCAAGGTCTATGGGAAGTGCATGTTAAGGCAAAGCCAAATTGTCATCAACAGGTTGAAAGGGATGAAATATAATTATTTCCATTTGTCAAAGTTTGATATGATCAACATGTTTTAATCGGTGAATTTATGTCATTTAGTTCAGTTTTTGTTTTAAAAGCCTTTTAGTTGATATACCTGGAAGTTACAATACCATCTATCATTGGAGAAAAATTTTGGTGAGTGATAATTAAAGTAAACAGGAAAATTATCATACATGACAACAGATAGAGATATGTACAGGTTGATTAAAAAAACAAACACACTTTGATGTCAAAGCTATATGATAGTGCTTGAGTGGACAAATAAATAATCTAAAAAATGGTAAGATATGGATTAATTTCACACATGAATAAAGAATGTGGTGGACTTTTCATTATAATACTCCAGTCTATGGGGAAAATGTGTATAGTAAAACAAGTTACTCATAGATTTTCACTCTTATATCATACTAAATGAGTGGTTTTGGAAGAACAATTATTCTCAGTGCTTCATTTTTGCGCTCTATCAGATACAGTACTGACATGATGGATTACATGGCTCAGATTTTCTTAAAACTGGAAACATTGCTAAAAGATGCCTTTAACTCTTTACACGCGGTATTCACACCCATGCACTCCCTGCAGCGTGCGGGATTCGTATTTCACGCTCCAACGTAGAAACGATTGTATTCACCCGAATTACACTGATTTTCCCCGATACTAGCAGTAATCCCTTTGTATTGTTTACATTCGTCAAGTAAGGGGGTATTATGTTAGATTCTTAAGAAACCAGAAAAATCGATAAATACAATCAAGGCATCGTGATACAATAGGACACAGGATGATACACAAGTGAACTTTGAAAAGGTCAATTACAATAAGACGTGCTATTCACTGATAATCTCTTCATTCACTTCTCATTTGGTGACTCATCTCTTTCATGAACTTGTCACAAGTCAGGTTTTTATGTGTAACTTGTGGTTTACCCTCTTGTATTATTTGAATGGAGTTGTATATTTTCAAGCAGGAAGATTATAACTACATGTATGTTGGTTACAATTAGCCATTACTTTACAAAATTCAGATGTATATTTCCAAACAGCCTTTATGCATTAAGGTCTGTAAAATGTACTTCAACTTTGCCGTACGACATTTTTCCTAAAAACATTGTTGTGCAAAGTTATTGCTAGTTGAAGTCGGTTAGTTATTTCCTTCCCCGATACTGAGCGCTCTTTGAAATTAATTCTGCACGCACAGGATTCAGGGTCCCGCGCACAAAGAGTTAATACCAATATTTTTAATTCCTTCCATCTCGTAGGTTAGCTGGATTCAAAAGAAGGCTGACACAATGACCAACCTAGCCTTCCACACTGGTCTCTTATACCAGTCAGACCAGCTGACCTTTGATGATCTCAGTGGTGTTGCCGACTCTGATTCCTGGAGTGGCGACGGGATGCCATGGGTTAAGAACTATCCCGCTGGCTCCTCGGAATGTGTGGCCCTCAGCTACAATGATCAGACATGGGAGTGGAGACTGAAGAATGTGGATGTGCACCACCAGTTCAAGGCACATCTGTAGATTACTCAGTAAGTAAGTACGACAGAACAATTCCATCTTAAAAAGTCATTCATTTTTACAACGTTCTTCAAATCTGTGCCAGAAAAACAATATCTGGAATGGAAATATTTTATCGTCAATCATGGTTTAAAAAGTACTAGCAGAAGGCCATCATCTATCTGTGACATAGTTTTGATGATATTTTTCTGGATCTTGAGATATTTTTTAGAATTAATTCGTGGCTGGCGGTTTTTTTTTGTACTCTCACCGTATACTTTTATGATTATAATAAAACTATGTTTAAGTCATGCCTGCACTGCCAAAGAGCTTTCTTGTAAATGCTTAGCTGCCAATACTTAGCTGGAAAATTAAAAATATAAGTCTTGATTTGAAGCATTCTATATCTGAAGATTTTCGATATCTATTTGGTTATATTCTGTTCATCTAGGGACTGCCACAATAAATAATTTGTTTCACCTTAGTGTCAATTTTGTTCTGATTTTGAGAGTTCTTGTCTAATATTAATTCCGTTGAAGATTATCTCTTGTGATTTTGCCTTTTAGAGTACATTATCCCATACACCCTTGAGCCCGTAGATTCTTATGCTGCTCTTCAACGGCGATCAACGTACTTGCTGTACTACAGAGATTACAAAATTGGCTTTGAGAAATAAACCACATATTGTGGTTTACCTTTTTATTCTTGAAATGTAGTTGTTATTTACCCCATCTAATGAATATGCTAAAGTAGAGAAAAAATATCAGCTATTCAATGAACTGGGCTCTACATATCAAATGAATATTCTTTGCTATGAATATTTAAATGAGAATTTATCTAGAATAATCATAAACTTATCAAATTGGCAATTGATTGTTGTTATGATGACGCTTGGTTGTCCACTTTGTTAGTCGGGTTGATTCTATTGAACTAATTGGAGAAACATATTTTTTGTACTGAAGTGTGTTCGTTGTAAAATGACAGTTATTCAATAAAAAATTATTTTAGTCTTTAAATTTCACAAGAAAAATAAGATCTTAAAAATTTCACAAATAATTAATGAATTACCTATGTTTGACAATCATTCAATTACCATTACCCTTATATATATAATAGAATATTCCAGTATTTGCCAGATTTGCATGAGAAGCAAATTTGTAGTGATATTTTACTCTGGACAGGCCTCTAGCTATTGAAGAGTAAACATTTCATATCCTTAGATAATGTAAAATAGGAGCCTTGCCATGTAGTGCTTCATGTATTCAGCATTGATTTTTGTGTGTTGTTTTTACTCACAATGTATACTGATAATGATAATCCTATTTCCTTGTAGCTGATGGTAACTGGGCCAACTGGGGGGAGTGGTCTGACTGCAGTCTGTCATGTGATGAGAAGCCTGACATGGGAACTAGACAGCGGAACCGGACCTGTTCCAATCCAGCACCCATCCTGGACGGAGCCTACTGTGAAGGGAACAGAACAATGTTTGGGGCTTGCGGAGATCAATGCCCTCCAGGTAATGTATGGAGCAGCATTTGTGTCATGTTGCCACAAAATGAATAATAAGTTGCACAAGTATTTTTATCATGTAATTTGATGAAATTGGTGAGTTGGAGTGAGAAAACCAACAAATTTGTTGATATTTTCTGATAAAACATTTATTGATCTACCACCTGTCCAAATGCTCTGTCGAAAATACTCTTGAAATGTGTGTTGTAATATGGTAAGGGTTGCCATTGGGTTTCTGGTTTAGAATTAGGGTAGGGTTAGGGTTATGGTTTAGGTTAGGGTTAGGGTAATTGTATGCAGTAGTCACTGAAGCAATTGCTGAGGGAGCAGATGACATGGAGCCTGAAAGATAAGATTGAGTACTTGCAGAAAGAATTTTTTCATTTATATCAACTGTTTTCAAACCATCTATGAACAGATAGTATTCTAAAAATGTCACTCTATTTGTAGTACAAAAGAGAGTACTTTAAAACGATGGGACACTTTGTTTTCAACAATACCTCTACACAATACCACTAAATAATTCATCTTGCTGACATAGTATTCACACAGAAATCTATACGTGGGTTAATGTTAATTTTGAATATTGCAACTCTAGGGCCAGCAATGGAAAATTCACTAGTTAAACTACCAATCCTTTAAATATTTATGACATTTGAAAATGCAAAAGGTAATATGCTTTCACCGGGTACCAATGAAATGAGGAACTCGAATGTCTGATTTTCTATCATCAACCAGAACCTCAGTTTATCTTTAAATTGTATGATGTACTCTCTTCCTCCTGTAGTCCATGGTAACTACTCCGACTGGATCTATGGAGAGTGCAGTGTTTCCTGCTATTCCTGGGATGAGTCCGGGACCCGATACGGAGGCTTGGTAAACAGGACCAGGAACTGTACTAACCCAGAACCCCGATTCGGTGGTGATAACTGCACAGAGCTTGGTGACCCCGAGGAGACAGTGACCTGTGGAACAGAAGATGGAAATGCTTGTCCACCGAGTGAGTACTGGTTTTTTTTTTGAGGGGGGATTTATTTTTGGAGAATTTAGGTGATTCAAAATGGTAAAGTGTTATTTGTTGCCATGCTGCTTTCAACCATGTGATATCAGACATTGTACAATCTTGCAGGTTTTTTGGATTTAATTTGGAGATGTCTTTTAAACCCTGGTAAAAGCTGAAATTGTGAACTCAGTAGTTCTTTTCTTTTCTGAAAAGCCATTGGTTTTTGTCTGTTTTTTTTATAATATTTTTTAATGTGCTGTTTATATTCTATTCACTTGATTTTTTCTAGAACACACATGCATATAAAACTGTACATAAATCTTGGGCAGTATCTTATGAGCATGCTTGGGTTGCCTGTGAAGAGTTGGAATAGTAGATGTAGGTATATTATGGAGATGGTTCATCCATAGAGATAAATCAGAATTACCATGTTTGCTCGCTGTAACATGGTTTATTGTGGATCAATAAAAACAGGTGGATCTGGGAATTGCAATTGGTGGCACAATACTATATTGCATGCTTTTAAGTTGTGATAATTCTTTCAGCACTTCGAAAAATTTTGCATTAGGCACTACATTATTATTATTATCGATAAAAGCATAGAAGTTCTTAGCAAAATCATGGTTCTGAAATAAATGCCAAATTGACAATCATTCATGAAAAACATGATCATGCTAACTTAATTTCCAATGTCTTGTTTCTTTCATGTTTTATCTTATAGTCGATGGAAATTGGGGCAAGTGGGGCAACTGGTCCAGCTGCAATGTGACTTGTGGTGGAGGCTATATCACCAGGAACAGGTCTTGTGACAACCCACCGGCCCAACATAATGGTACAGATTGTGTTGGTGACGCAGTTCAATATATTGCATGTAATGAAGAACCATGTCCTGGTGAGTATTGCTTTAATCTTGCAATTTGAATATTGTCAGAAGTTAACATTACAAATGGGGTATACAAATTGATGAGTCAATGTCATGCAGTGTCTGATACCAATGAATCTTGTCTCAGAGACCCTCTATTAATTTCCACTTTGTAGTTTGGCTTACATAATTATTTGAATTCTCTGTTTTTGATGTGTTAATAGAGAGCATTGCGTAGATGTTGATTTATGTATTGCTAGAACTTTCTTAGATTTAAAAAGATTACATGGACAAATGTTATCCCTTTTTTCAGTCATGAAAACTCCAAAGAATAATATTTGGCTAAGAAAATGTATTTTACTTGAGGGAATTGGGCAAATTGAAAACTAAGAAACAAATCTACATTGTGCTCATGTTTTCTGTAGTCATTTGAGTGTCCTCCCTTCCTAGGGACTGGCAGTAATATATAATATTAAAATATTACAGAACTATGCCAGTCCCTCCTAAGATAGATAATTTCCACTATACTTTCTTACAGCTTGGTATATTTGTATAATATGGCAGTTATCAAATTCTTGTAATATGTGAATGTAGGTCTTTTGTTAGCAAGTGAACCAACTGGAGATTGATGTTTGGTCTTTTTTTTGACAGTCAATGGAAACTGGACCCAGTGGAGTAACTGGTCGGACTGCAGCCAGACATGTGTGGGAGGGGTCCAGTACCGCACAAGGAACTGTACGGACCCCACCCCGGCATACAACGGCACCGAGTGCACAGGAGATGACATCCAGTGGCAGAATTGTAGCAGTGATGTGACTTGTCCAAGTAAGTCAAAGTAGTAACCTTTGGATTGACATCATTCATCATCATCATCATCATCATCATCATCATCATCATTTATTTCAGTCAGCTTTTACCCTCTTATGAGGGATTACTGACTCTTGCGCCATAATGACACTCCCTCCTTCCACTTCTTTCTGTCTTGAGCATCCATGTCTTTGCATGTCATCTTTGATCTTCCTATTCCTCTTTTCTATTGCTTATAGAATTATGTTTCTTTGAGTTTCAGAAAACTATTCCTTGGGTAAATTTCCTTGGGGGAAGTTGTCAAAGAGATAGTTGTACTAGGAGGATAATTTTCCGAGGCCATAGTTTCCTGGGTGGCAACTGATGGGACAGAATTAATTGTCAGGGGGTAGCTTTTGTAGAATTGTGTTGGACAAATGTGAGCTGATATACTTGATTGGTGAACTTGTGGTGAATTTTGCAGTGAAAAACCTGCAGTGTCTGCTTTACTGTGATACTAAATTTATGTTTATACCTTATTTTCATGCTAAAATATGTAGGACAGGTATTTAATATCTGAGTGACTACATTTTTGAGAAAAATGAGTGTAGAACTCACCACTGCCTATTTCCAAATTCAGTGATGTGCATCTGAGCTGCATAATGCTATTTGTATCTGATGAAGTTTTAACTTAGAGCTCTGAACAATTCTAAATTTGAGTTTTAAGAAATATTTTGGGGTGGGGGAGGGCTTGGGTATTGATAAGGTTGAGTGTATATGTATATAATGTACATTTATATAATTCTGTTTATATTTTATATTTCTTTACTAGTTCATGGCAACTGGAGTGAGTGGAGTGAGTGGTCCATCCTGTACGGTCCTTTGTGGCGGGACCGGAAGCCAGACCAGGACCGAACCTGTACCAATCCAACACCAGCCCATGGTGGAGATGACTGCCCTGCTTCGGAAGCCTCTACCGAGACCAGGACTTGTGGCACACATAATTGCCCGAGTGAGTGAATGTCTTTGGCCAACCACTCCTCTCTAAATTTTTATTGTACGGTGGGCATAACCCGCCCTACCGTACAAATATCCCCCGTCCTCTCCTTTTCAAAATGTCCAAATGGATCATTATTGATTGATTTGCTGAACATCACAACTGAAAGTATAATTGCAATTGGTATGGATATTGTATCCTAATCTGTTTCTTGTGTGATGACTTGGAATCTGTTATGTCGGTGCAGTTCACTGCATTTTTCCAAGCAATTTTTTCCCTGTGCAGTGTAAAAATACTGAAACAACCAAAGTCAGTTTCTGTAATTGCCTCTTGTCATGACTAAAAGAGAAGCCTTGTTTGAGTAGCTACTACTTTAT